>JAKXYG010000684.1:12500-88108 GCA_025895645.1 Cardicola forsteri
TAAAGCAAAAGGGGTTTGACAATAATAAAAATATGACATTTATTTGTATGTGCCCCACCACATAGATATTTGCCGATTTCGAGTTGGAATCGCATCAACAATGCACTTACGATCAAGTTGTAGCCTACGACGGTTTGACCAAAAGTTCAAAACGACTGGGTCAATATTGCGGAAGTCGCAAGCCGGGATCGATTACATCATCGCAAAACCAACTGCTGCTCACCTTCAATTCCGATTCGTCGGTCCAACGCAAAGGATTTCGAGCGCAGCATACAACAGGTAAATAACGTTTGGCTGGATTTTTGTTTTTATTATATTGAAAAAAGGGCTTGTAAATTTATTACTTGAATGGTACAGCACTCGACTCAAATTTAAGTTGATATGGGTTCGATAAACCGCCACCAGTACTGAATAAGGGCCCACGTTCGGCTTCGTTGAACAGTCTACCGCTGGAAGATGCGTTCCCCGTGAAACAAAATACAGCGGCAGTAAAACTGACTTGATTTATTTTACTACTTTAAATGTTTTACAGAAAATCAGTGCAACATTAGTAAATTACATTGAGTAAATCCAAAGTTTATTAATACATTTTTTAATATCAATAAAAAATTGTATACAAAATACATTTTCTACTATTATAATTGAATTTGATTTGGCATTACATAATCAATTTTACAGTCAATATAGTTTATTTCTAACCTATTTACATTATTGTTTAATGACATTTTGAATAAATTATAATTATATTGACAATGTCCGGAGTATTGTTGCATAAATACGACGTTTATACTAGTCAAAGATTTTGTACATTATGTAATTGTAAAAATACACGTTTTAACTTATAATTAAAGTTATGTTATTATTGTAAAAACATAGACTAAAACATTGTTTGTATTAACTGTCAAATACTCCAAAATATTATGTCCTGATTCAGGCTGAAATAATTCATCACAAATTTTAGCAATTGTAAAATCAATTACTAGTTGCATTGTTTCATTCAATTTCATAATATTCTTGTTAAAAAATAACTTTAACTATAAAAATATTGAAAAATTGTTATGCATTTAAAGTGTTTTGCAAGATAATAGCAATCGGTTTGAAACTTGCATCTAGGGTATACTTTATTGTAAATATTAATGGACATGTGCTTATTTATTTTATCCTTCGTTTTGCACTCCCTCCCCCTTTACTGTTGCCTTATTATCACACTTTATTATCTTCTTTTGAACAAAACAAAACAGAACAGAACAAAAATAATATGTATTGTTATTTATTGTTTTATTATTATTGAGTAAAATCTACGTGATAGTGAATAGTACTTTAATAATAATAATAATTATTATTATTATTTACAAATGATGTATCTGTTGTTTATTTGTTTTGCATTCCAATGCCCGTTTAAATTAAATATAAAAATTATTATTTTTTAAATAAAAACAATTTTTTACACTTTTCAATTTAACGATTAACGTCGTTATGCGCAAATATTTAGCATTTTTGAATTTCGAAATGGGTAAAAACAAATTTTGCTTTGTTTATGTAGATAACGCGTCGAAAACAACGTATACAATTAAAAATTAGTTATGAAAATTGATGTTTACATTGTAGGAATAAATATAACTTTTAAATATAATTTATTTTGCAATAATTTTCTTTAAAAACTAAACTATAAAAATTTTATTAATAGGTTTTTTCAGGGATTATTTGTTTTCGAATTGTTATATTATAATTGTCAGATTCACTTGAATAATAAATTGACTAGGTTTTTGAGTTAACCAGGAGCACTGAACAGCTGTTTTATCTTTATTTGAAATCATCAGCAGCGCATAACTCTCAAGTTTTATACACACATGAACTTGAGGACACTGTACAATTAGAATTGATTAAATTTACTATAAATAATAAAATTACAGGTACAAGGTTATCCACCCGTAGCTCAGTGGTTTAAGACACTAACTTAACACCAGATAAGAGTGCTGATGATTCCAATGAAGGATGTGAAACAACTGTACAGTACTCCTGGTTGACTAAAAACCTAGTGGATTTATTATTCAAGTGAATCTGACAATTGCAATATAACAATTATAAAATTTTTGTTCAGTAAATCTAGATCAAATTTAATAAAATACACATTTTATGCGCATTACTTGAATATTTTTTGTAATAATTCCTGCTTTAAATGTTTTGCAAAAAGCTGATCATTATGAGCAAAAACCAAACGGGGCCGAGCATTCGGTGTCGTTAGTAACAGTCGAATCCAAATTGGAGTCAAACGCTCTACAGTTAGATTGTCGCGGCACGGAAAATATTTTTTACCAAACACGTGACGAGAGCCTAGACTTGATGACTGTTGTAAAGTTCAACTTTGTGTCTAATGCTGATGATGTTATTAATGCTATTGTTTACTCCATTTATCATTTTTGAATGCGCTTTGATATTGAAAGTGTTTTTAAAACAACTTTAGATACAGACCTACATTTGGTGTCGGTGATAGGACCAAAATGATTTTAATTGCACCAAACTACTCCACCATAAATGGTACCAACTGTGATTGGAAAAAAGACGGCGAAGGGATTTAAGCCCAAAAGAAACAGCCTAGCCTTTGTTAAAGAAACAACGAAAGTATTCCATTTTATTGAACTAATTCAGACAAGTAAATATAGCATGATTCCGATTATAGGCTTAAGCGAAATCCGAATAGAATTTTGAACTTCGATAATCACCATGTTTGAAGTCAAACATTGATGCACAATTATATAGAAAAAATTTATTTATTTATGCTCTTTATAGATAATAATAATAATAATAAGAAGAAGAAGAAAATATTAAAAATAATAGTAATAATACTACTAACAGTAATCATAATATTATTATTAATAAAAAATAACGATAATAATAATACCAATAATAATAATAATAATAATAATAATAATAATAATGGTAATACTAGTCATAATAATAATCATTATAGTAATAATAATAATAATAATAGTAATAATATTAATAATAATTATTATTATTATTATCATTATTATTATTATTAATATTATTATTACAATAATAATATTATTAATAATAATAATAATAATAATAGTAATAGACTAATAATAACAGTATAATTAATTATATTAATAATAATTATTATTATTATTATTAAGGCAATAATAATAATAGTATTAATAATAATAATGTCAATATTAATATTAATAGTAATAATAATAACAGTAATAATAGTAATAATAATTGTAATAGTAATAATATTTACAACAATAATATTAATAATAGTAATGGCAATAATTATAATAGTAATAATAATAATAATAGCAGTAGTAATAATAATGATAATAATAATAATAATGTCAATATTAATAGTAATAATAATAATTGTATTAATAATAATAATAATAATAATAATAATAGTAATAATGATTATTATTAATATTATAACATTAATAATTTGTTATGCTGTCAGCAAAAAATGTTTCTAGTCAGTACATGACATTTTTGTCCTGTTTAATTTGCAGTTTGTGGAGGTCATTTGACAGCAGATTCGGACGTTCAAACGTTGTATTCGCACGCTAAATTCGGCGATTTGGATTACGAGTCCAACCAACAGTGTTATTGGACAATAAGTTCGAAATTGGAAAATCATACCATACTTTTGAGGTTTCTCTATTTCGAAATTGAAGAAGAAACGTTGTGCACGTACGTAACAATTGGATTTTTTGTAATTTTGTCATTCATGTAGAACAATTTCAACTTTTTAAGAGTCGTGTAAAACTGATGCAAAATGTATTCTTTATTTTTGTGTAAATGATTGCAACCAACGGTACTACTTGCAACTTGCACATTTTTCCAAAGGAGGCTTAAATAGTATTATTGGTGTCTATTTATTATTTACAAAAATGCAATCAGATTATTATTATTACTGTTATTACTATTATTACTATTATTATTACTATTATTAATATTACTGTTACTATTTTTAGTATTATTATCATGATTACTACTACTATAATAATTATAATTATTATTATTAATAATAATAATAATATTATTATTAATATTATTATTATTATTACTATTATTATTATTATTATTACTGTTATCATTTATATTATATTTTTAATATGGTTGATGTTTCTATATACTGTACAATATATCAATCAAGTAACTTTACTGGTTTCATGAACACGTAGAAGAACGCTAGAGATTTCGGCTAATAGTCTGTATCCTCGTGACAACGCCACTGTTTGCATAGATGGTCATAACCGACATGTCCGTGATGACTGCTTAAGTTTTCTTTCAAGTATTCCAAATGTGCGCCCACGTCCATCCACCAAAGCAAAAACTCAGTTATACTGTAGTGCATTCAATCTTTATTGTGTTAGTCTAGGATGCATCATGTAGAGATAACAGTTAGGAATATCAATCACTATTATTGGAAATTGAAACTTTACTATAATTACTCAGATTTTTAGGATTATTAGCGTTCCATATTTTATTTTAATTATTCTACTAATAAAATGTATTACAATGCAAACTTAATAAATAATTTTATAGAACTACAAAGCAGTTGCTTGTAAACTTGCATTGTTTTAAATGTTTAAAATAAATTAATTATTCATAACATAAATTATTGCCAAACGTTGAATAGTTAAATAAAAGGAATATTTAGGAGACATTCGTATAGGGGAAAAATAGAAATGTGGGCTTGGTAATGAGCAATGATAAGGACAATATAAATTGTGGAAATGTACTATATAAATACTAACAAACAATATTTATTTAAAATAAAAATATTACCAACACTGCCAAATTAATTGAAATTATTGAAAAACATTTTAGTATTTAAAAAGTTTTAAAAAACAACAATATTGTATAAAACACCCAAAAAATCAAGAAGTAATTTAGATTTTTAAATAATCAATATATATATATATATGAATCATCACACATCAGAATTTTAAAAATAGCTGTGCAATCAAACGTTATTTAATAGAGCAAATAGACATTTTGGTGGTAGGATTTCAATCCATACACCAGTTTATCTTAAGTTTAGCGCTCCAATTACTTTCACTACCCCTATCAATTTTATTCGTCTACAGTGGGAATGTTACTATAATTGGAAATTGGACTTTACATAAACATTACTCAAATCCTCGGGATCATTACCATTTTTACAATAATTAAATCAATTAATTGGACATTACTTCTTTTTATCATTATATTAAGACAAAATTTCGTTTGTATTCATCAATAATTATTCCTACGGCTGTATATGGAATTTTAAAAATGATTGTGCAATCAAACGTTATTTAATAGAGCAAATAAATTGATCAAGAAGGATTTCCAAATCACTTATCATGACTTTGGGAAACGTATACAAAATCAAGTATAATTCTGTACAAGAGTCCTTATTCAATGTCGGTAGTTCCAACCTCTACCGCTGTCATCAAATGCGCGTATTGATTTGACTTTGCTAAACGTCTACTTCCTCAAACATGTTTTTGTAAAATACTCAAGTAGTAGAATATCCCTCTCTTTCTCTCTTTCTTTTCATACATATATTTGTGTATATAAATGAACCGATTTAGCCAGTCCCAGTCCTCGAGAAAAAAGGAGGGCTTGAAGCAGGAAGGGCATCCGGCATCCGTCAAAATTATTTAATCGCCACAATGCTTTAAAGGGTTGAAGAAAACTGGCTCCACACAAAAGAAAAAAATGAAGAAAACGATATATGCGCATAAAGCAGTGTTTAAAGGATTCGAACCTTAGAACTGTTAATTTATAGATAAAAAGTTCCTTAATTATTAAATAGTCCAGTCAATAATTTATATCTCGTTTTTCAACAAATAAAACAAAACTTTGTTTGTACGCATCAATAATTATTCCTACGGCAATATGTAGAAGTGAAAGGTGAAAGCGAACAGACAAGATTGATAAGGTAGTGGATGTTTGTATCGCCGATGTCTTGCAGAAGTATTTTAGAGATTATCTGGCCCGATGACATCTCAAATGATGAGATCATGAGAAGAACTGACTCTTGTTCACTACATGACATCATTGCAATTAGACGAAAAAAATTAGTTGGTCAAATTCTACGTTTACCGCCCGATCGCCAGCAAGAACTGCTTTGGAATGGTCAATTGAAAATGGCGAAAGGAAGGTTGGGGTAGACGACAGAAAACTTAACTAAAAACCATTTGGGAAGATCTAACTGAAATGAATGTTTTTATGGGGGGATTAAACAAAACGTTTGGCAAAATATTTAAAATACATAGAAAAAATTTGTTGTCTTATGTTCGTTTTGAATTATGGGACTTTGGTATTGTTCTTTGCTGTATTTATTTTATTTTACATGCTAATTTTAGGCAAAAGGATTTTGTAATAATAATAATATTAATAATAATAATAATAATAATAATAATAATAATAATAATAATAATAATAATAATAATAATAATAATAATAATAATAATAATAATAATAATAATAATAATAATAATAATAATAATAATAATATTAATAATAATAATAATAATAATAATAATAATAATAATAATAATAATAATAATAATAATAATAATAATAATAATAATAATAATAATAATAATAATAATAATAATAATAATAATAATAATAATAATAATAATAATAATAATAATAATAATAATAATTAATTTCAAATAATTGCTTTAAAGCGACAGTTAATTTAAAAAATCCATTTAGGGAAGATCTAACTGAAATGAATGTTTTATGGGGGGATTAAACAAAACGTTTGGCAAAATGTTCTAATATAGCAAATATATTGTTGTCTCACGTTCTTTTAAATTATGTAAATTTATTGTTGTTTTGTTGCTTTGTAACTGCTATCTTATTGCCGCCCATGTTTATTTTTAAAGCAAAAGGTTTTGTAATAATAATAATAAATGATAATCAATTCTACTTCTATTAAAAAAGTATCTAAGGCGTCAGATTTATAGCTTGGTAAACATGAGTTCGAGTTCCTCTCTATTTATAGACCATTGTTTAAGATTGGATAAAATGCCCATTTGGAAAAAAATGTTTATTTTACTCAATGTCAAAATGTTAACAATCGTAAGGAAGATGTAACTGAAATGAATGTTTTATGGAGGGGATTAAACAAAACGTTTTGTAAATTGTTCAAATACATAGAAAAAATTTGTTGTCTTATGTTCGTTTTGAATTATGGGACTTTGGTATTGTTCTTTGCTGTAACTGTTATCTTATTGCCCCATGCTAATTTTTAAAGCAAAAGGATTTTGTAATAATGATAATATAATTATTATTATTAATAATAATAATAATAATAATAATAATAATAATAATAATAATAATAATTAATTTCAAATAATTGCTTTAAAGCGACAGTTAATTTAAAAAATCTAACATTGATTTTTAAAAATAAAAATATTAAAACATTTTTAGAATGCTTAAAACCATCTGTAAATTGTTCTCTTGTGTTTACATCTGTATATATACATGTATATCTTTTTTAGTTACGATTATTTGCGAATATTTGACGGAACTAATCCAAAAGGAAAATTATTGGGCGGATATTGCGGACGCACAGTAAGTATTGATTCATTTAACATGAATGTCATTTTTATCAGTGGGTTTTTAAGGGTCAAATATAGTAAATCTATTTGGGGATTAGGTAACTGGCTCCTTGTTTGAAATTGTCAGCAGTGTATAGCTTTCAAATTGTCAACACACACTCGAACCTATAATCTATCTGATATCAAGCCAACGTTTTAATTACTGAATTACGTAAGGTTGAAACTGATCCTATATTTTATTATCTATAGGAAATCTGATCAATACCAGTTGCCAAGTGTTTTTAAATGCTGTACGTTTATTATTAGAAGGAACATTTTTCTGCAACTTTGGACACTCAGTCAAGTTTTGGCAACCTTAGTTTATATAAGTGGTGGTCTAGCGGTACAGCGCTCGAATTTGGACCTCGGTGGGCATGGGTTCGAATCCCACCACCGGCACTAAAATGCGGGCCCACGTTCGGCTTCGCTAAAATGTCCACTGCTGAAAGATGTTTTCTCGTAAAACATTCAAAGTAGCAAACATAAAATTTAAAAAAATTTAAATTTAAAATTTTATTTTTGAGTTTATTTCTCCTACTTTGAATGTCCACTACGAAAAACGCATTTTTCAGTAGTGGACCTTTTTAACGAAGCCGACTGCATTTAATGGACTGGTGGTGCGATTTGAACCCCCAAGTTTATATCGAGCACTGTACCGCTAAACCACCCGGGTACATAATAAACAACCTTCAATTTTACTTAAACCAATTATCTTACATATATTTTAAAAAGGTAAAACACTTCAAAGGCACGTATTTTACAAGTGAAAGTTTTGAAAACCATTTCTTTGTTTCAAAAAAAAACTGTGGCATTCCTTTTAAGATATACTAGTTGAACATATCTAAATAGAAAGAAAGCAGTAAAAAATATTTTGGTACTATGGTGTCGAAAAATAAGCGTGGAACAATTAGAGCAAAATAACAACAAAACCGCATAATTCAAAAAAAAAACATTGGGGCAACAAAATGATTTTAATGTATTCAAACATTTTGCCAACATTTATGTTTGATTACCCCCATTATAAAATATTGATTTCAATTAAATTTTTCCAAATGGATGTTGGCTAAGTTTTCGACTGTCTATAAACCTTTCCTTTACCATCATTAATTGTCCAAAAAGCTTTTCTTTACAGAGGCCAGGTTTGCTGGCTTTGCGCTCAAACCCTCCTACTTTATCCAGGTTTCGAACTGGATAGAATGGGTTATTTCTGGTTTTGTCTAGGCGGAGTTACAGCTATATGGGAAGCCCTTGTTTTTAATGTAACATTAACAGATTCTAGGCTAAACTGAAAAGTTCTAGACTTATAACCGCACCTGTAACATATTTAAGCAGTATAAACAACTCTACAGTGTCATGAACCACACAATCTATAAATAGTATAATATATGCACATTGAAAAATAATAATAAGTTCCAATAATTTGTACGTTTTTTGTTTTATTTATTGAAAAAATATTGTCACAAACATATAAACAATATGAATGTTTAGTGAAAAGAAAAATTAATAAAATAAACAGACTTTTAATTAGAATTACAAATTATATGTGTGTTTAGAAAAATGAAAACACTAGTTCATTTTAATAATACTTTTTTTTGTTTATTTTCCTCATACATATGATCACTTGATAGATAAGTGTTTTGTTTAGTAAACAACATTTCACTCCTTTATATAAGTCTTTTCTTTGTACATACATTTGCATTTTTACGTATTGTTATTATCATTATTACTTTGTATGGTATTGTGTGTATTTGCATATATGTATATATACTCTTCGGTAATATAAACAATTTTTTTGAAATGTTATTTAAATAAGACCAATATTATGTTTCCGGTTTATTTAAAAAAATATGAATACAACCCACGATCCCAACACTCAAAAATATTTAATTTGTCAATAACCCCATCATCATCATCATCAAACCTTCACACACACAAAATCATTTTTTAGTCATGAACGCAGTCATATTTACAATTAATTCTTGATAAACATTTTCAGCCTTGTTGCATTGGAAAGGATATTTTTATCGTATAAACAAAACATAATAATAGCAATCATTGTCAATAGCCGTCTATCGCCCCCTCCCCCACAATTGTGCCCATAAATACCCAGATTTAATTTATTTGATAGATTATTGACCAAAGCGGAATAGTAATGCATTGGAGACAAGTTTTGAACACAAACTATTCAGTGTTATGGGATAGGTCAACACCATTGCAGACAAATAAAAAAAAAACCCATGTATTGTTATTATCACTATCCTCAGATTTTGTGCATACTTTTCTCCCAATCTAATTTTGCTCTCCTTAATTGTTCAAAAATAAAATAAACAATGATGTAGCTATGACGACGGTAAAAAATTAAACTATATATCTTTACAAACGTGTATACTTTAGCTAAATACACTACCGTTCATTCTCTATTTCTCTCTCTCTCTCTCTCTATATATATATATAATGATAAGCAATACATAAAAAGTTTTTTTGTATGATTAAATATGTCTGCAATTAGCCCAATTGATTTTTCTGTTTTTTCCAAAAATAATTTATGTGCATTTCGAATAATGGGTGATTTTGTTTGCAAAAGGGTCATTTGAATGTTTTTCACTTTGTGTCAACAACAACAATTGCTATACCAATTGTCTTACATTTTACGTATCCAAGTAACAGGTTGTGTGTTGGACCAGACAAACTAAGTTTTCGTCCTAAATAGTTACATTTTCGATCGTCGCTAAATTTAATTTATCTTGAAATGGCAAAAATGAATAGATGCATTTAAAAATAGTAGTATTCAAGATTGTATTGTCCACCTAAAAAGGCGATCAAAAATGAACCGATCCAAGTTTGGAGAAAGGATGAGGGCGTGCGGCAGGAAGGCCATCAGGTAGTCAAAATAACTCACGTCAAGATTAGGCGTAGTAAAAACAAATAAATGTAAGTCATCATTTGGATTTGCCAGGATAGTCTAGCGCTCGACCTCAGTAGGCATGGGGGTTCGAATCCCATTGCCGGCCCACGTTTGGCTTCGCGCCAATGTCGCCACTGCTGAAAGATGCGTTTCTCGTGCAAACATTCAAAGTAGCAAACATAAAATATATTTTTCTAAATAAAATAAATGCCTGCTTACAAAAAAGTGTTCATCATAAAATATTCAGGGGATAGAGACTACATAAAGTCAAAAAATAATAATAGATATTAATCCATTTCTACTTGTTAACTGTAATATATTTTGTACTATTTTTTTGCTAAAAATACCTTTAATTCACTTTTTTATTTAAAAAAAAAATTCAATTTCCATGTGCTTTATTTCTAAGGTCAAATGACGCAACTAATAACTATTTCCCATTTGTATAATTTCCGTTACTAAGTGCCCCCCCCTCCGAACTAATCTTCAAAACTTGGCCTAGTAGAGGGGGAGGTTCTAAACCACCACAACATTTTTGCGCAAAAAAATAATCTTATTGGTCAGCCTCCGTGAGTGAGTGTGAGTCACGTTGGTGCATTCTTTTATCAAAAGGGAATTGTTTGACCTTGAAAATGTATATAAGGTGGAAAAATCAATATTTACATAGCACTATACGATTTGTATTACGTCATCGTTAAATTTAGTCACACTTTTTGAAACTTTTCTAGACCCAATAACCTATTAATCACACTAACACAAAGGTTATCTGACTCTTATTGGCTCCTTCTTTCGCAACTTTTTCCCTTGGTTGGTTTTGTCATTTACCGAAAATTTTTGTGTGTGCAGAAAGAACCTCCCGTTTTCAATTGTTGACAAGAAGTTACGTCCTAATGCTGACCTTAAATACGAGTTCTTGTTTGTTGATTTATTGAAATTGTCTAATTATTTTATTAAGCTTACTACACCGTACAATTAACAGCTATATTTTATCACAATCTTCATTTTTCTTTGCAACCTTTCCTTTTTCTGGTCACTTTTCTCTATTGAACCAATTTGGAGCATTATGGCCATTTAATAGTTTTGACGTGGGAATTTTAGTGCCCTATTCACTTCCTGCCGCAAACCCTCCTCTTTTATCCAGACTTGGGACTGGTTAAATCGATTCATTTTTGATCCACTTTAGGTGGAGTTTCGTACGTATCACAATTCTGACGTGTAGTTAAAAGCAATTTTTCTAACTTGTCAGCATTTTAAACGTTACGTTTGCCAAGAAATTAGAAAATGTTGTGTCTATAATAGTTTTTTTATTAACAGGTACGAATCAATAAAGTTGGAATAAATAGATTATATGAAACGAACGTGATAATTGCAGCAAAAAAGTACAGATGACGTAAGAATAAGACTTAGTGGGGTAACATTAGAAAAAGACGATATTAGAATGGAAACATGATTCTAATTTAAGCTCTTGTTAATACAAACAATATATACTTATTTTTGATCAAACAATTTGTTTACGTGCTTTTTAAAAAAGGAAATTTAATACTAGATTACGAAATAAAAACAAAATTATGCATCAACAACTTAGTGCAAGCATGTGTTTTTAATACCATTAATAATAATAATAATAATAATAATAATAATAATAATAATAATAATAATAATAATAATAATAATAATAATAATAATAATAATAATAATAATAATAATAATAATAATAATAATAATAATAATAATAATAATAATAATAATAATAATAATAATAATAATAATAATAATAATAATAATAATAATAATAATAATAATAATAATAATAATAATAATAATAATAATAATAATAATAATAATAATAATAATAATAATAATAATAATAATAATAATAATAATAATAATAATAATAATAATAATAATAATAATAATAATAATAATAATAATAACATCAATAATATTAATAATAATAATGATATTAATAATAATATTAATAATAGTAATAAAAGAATAATAATAATATCAATAACAATAATAATAATAACAGTAATAATAATATTAATAATAGTATTAATAATAATAATAATAATAATAATAATAATAATAATAATAATAATAATAGTTTTTTCATTCTTACTTAACGCTGATTATGGAATAGATAGTAGGCAATCTATGTAACTGATTTTACCATTTTGCCATCAATTCATTTCGACTTTCAGTTACCCAGTACTTTCATCTCGGAAAGTGGCCATTTCTATTTGCAATTTATCAGTGACGACACAATTGGGAGCAAAGGATTTCAAACCCAATACCAAATGATTCCATTCAATTACCAATTGCCCAAAGTGTCAAACAAAGATACTGCCCTATTTTCCAGTCACGTGTCGCCCTCCAATGCCATGTATTATGGCAAAAACGAAATGCTCCAACAATACCAACCCATTCATGCCAATCGCTATCTGTTTCCGCCAGCTTGGGGTACAGGACAAATTCGTTACTTTGGCGATCCTAACGAACCGAGTCGCAATTATCAGTCGGCCCGACCGATTATTACTCGTCGCTGGCACAAGCCCTACACACGTGTGAAAACGAGTGTCGTGCAAAAAGCATCCAATCACAAGTCGCCGTATTATGCCAAACAAAAACGTGACTATCGAAATTTGTCAAGGTCACATCGACCTTGGCGATTTAAATATTCGTATTCGACCAATCAGAATGCTCGAAAAATGAATAGGCCAAATATCAGTAAATCGAATCAACAACACTTGACGCCCCATAGAAGGACTTTCAATCCAACTAAAAATACGTGGTACGCACGTCCAGGTCGAGCTACGTTTACACCCAAAGTCATAAATCAATCCAAGCAACCGATAAATTATGCAAAATCAAATTATTCTCATTTCCTTCAGTCGCATCGATCGAAATATCAGTCCAATCAGCCCTACACAATGGCCTTGAGTGATACCAGCGGTCGGGTGCAAAAGCGATCAAAACCAGCGTCGACTATAACCGACGATAAACAAGTTCATCTGCGACACCGCTTAAATATGTCGCCAGCCAATCTCAACTTTTTTGACAAACCAAATGCAGGTCAGAGAAGAAGGCCCTTCTATTTTAAATACCGAGTATCCGATACACGTGGAAATTATCGCACACCGAAATATTCATATTATCCCAATCAACGCCGAAATTAGAACGGTTGATTGTTTTATTTTTGTGAGATACGAATGATATTGTTTTAAAATTTTGTTGTTGCTTTTATTGTCATTATTATCATTATTATTATCATCATCATCATTATTATTATTATTATTGTTATTGCTGTTATCGTATTTTTGGGGAGTGATGCATTTAAATGTCTACATATAATTTGTGCTAAAGATAAATGACGTATTTAAAACAGTATTTATTTATCTATTTTTATTTCTTGTTGGAGAAAAAAAAAGTTTAAATTTAGAGAAAGAAAGAAAAAAGAGTTCAATTTGGTTTTTTTCCTTTTTTCTCCAAATTTGTGAAATAAAACAAACAAGTGTGTAAATTTTTTGTTTCGCCATTTCACTGATTGATTTGAATTATATTATTGATTTTTTTTAATTTAAAAAATAATTCAAATTATACATATGGATTATTTTTTTAAACGGAAAAACCTGTTGTTCCATTTACAAATTCGTCTGATAACCTTGTGATGGGGAACTTGTTTTCAAAATACAAAGGGTGTACAAATAGTTTTTTTCCGATTTAAAAGTAAATTATTATTATTATTATTATTATTATTATTATTATTATTATTATTATTATTATTATTATTATTATTATTATTATTATTATTTTATTATTATTGAGGTTAAGTAAAGCATTTTAAATAAACGTGTTTGTTTCTTAAAATTCTATTTTGTATTGGGTAAAAGTGAATTATTAAGATATTTTCATTTTTTATAGTTGTTGGGATGATGGATAATTCAAAATTATTTGAATTATTAGTAGAAAACTATAGAAATAAATAGATAAAGTAAGGATATCAAAAGTACTTGTGTTTAAAAAGAATTTATGAATCCTTATATTCACAAAATAGATAAAAGTGGTTGAAAAAATGTATGCATATCATAGTTACGTTGTGTTTAAATGAACATGACTAATGTTTACCTATGTACAACGTTTTTCTTGTAATAATTATTATTACAAAACCGTTTTGCCTTAAAACAGGCATGGGGCAACAAGGGACCACAATAATAGCAAAAACAACAACAAAGTGTAGCGGTCCAGCGCTCGACTTGGACCTGGGTGGGCATCGGGGTTCGAATCCCACTGCGGGCCCACGTCCGGATTTGTTAAAATGTCTACTGCTGAAAGATGCATTTCCCGTAAAACATTTAAAGCAGTAAACATTAATAAAATAAATATAATTTTTAAAAACGTATAAGGCAACAAGACGATTCCATGTAATCAAACATTTTGTTTGATCCCCCATAAAATATTCATTTCAATTGAATTTTCCCGAATGGCTCTTGGTCAAGTTTTCTTTTGATCTACCCCCCCCCCAACCTTTCTTTTACCGCCATCAATTATGCATTCCAAAACCGTTCTTGTTAAACGTATAACTTGACTAAGTAATTTGCTTTGTCCAATTGAAGATTAAGCCTCCTTCTAACATTTGGGTCATTGTTTTCCGTAATGGTGGTTCTATAGTCGAAGCTGAGTGCCTAACCCTCATCTATTATCTAGACTTGAGACTGGCTAGACTGGTTTATTTCAAATTTTTGATAATGCCGGGGTGGTCTAGCGGTACAGCGCTCGAATTCGGACCTTGGTGGACATGGTTCGAATCCTATTGTCGGCACTAAAATGCGGGCCCACGTTTGGCTTCGCTAAAATGTCCACTGCTGAAAGATGTTTCTCGTGCAAACATTCAAAGTAGCAAACATAAAACAAAAACATTAAAAACATAATTGTTATTAGTAGAAAAACGAACGGATTATCTACTTTCTCGACTTATGCCATGTTGGGAATCCCACAATGGACATTAAATGCACGTCTCCGTGCTGCATGTATTTATTTACTGACAAATACTCGTATTCATCTGACTTTAGCCAATGTCCACTTACTAAAAAATAGTTCCTGCAAAAAGATTTCAGTAGTAACAATTGGCAAAATAAATAATTAAAATATTCATTTAACATGAAAGAAAGAAAAAAGCAATTTTAGGGAAATAGTATCATCAATTTCTTCAATCAACAGCAGTTTTGGGAGCATTCCAAACACCTACCTCATTTTTAGCGTTCAACAAACGTAGGCTGTTATAATTGTATTATTTACAAAATCACAATAATAATAATAATAATAATAATAATAATAATACTAATACTAATAATAATAATAATACTAATAATACTACTACTACTACTAATAATAATAATAATAATAATAATACTAATACTAATAATAATAATAATACTAATAATACTACTACTACTATAATAATAATAATAATAATAATACTAATAATGATAATAATAATAATAATAATAATAATAATACTAATAATAATAATACTAATAATAATAATAATAATAATAATACTAATAATAATAATAATAATAATAATACTAATAATAATAATAATAATAATAATACTAATAATAATAATAATAATAATAATAATAATAATAATAATAATAATAATAATAATAATAATAATAATATTAATAATAATAATAATAATAATAATAATAATAATAATAATAATAATAATAATAATAATAATAATAATAATAATAATAATAATAATAATAATAATAATAATAATAATACTAATAATAATAATAATAATAATAATAATAATAATAATAATAATAATAATAATAATAATAATAATAATAATAATAATAATAATAATAATAATAATAATAATAATAATAATAAAAATAATAATAATAATAATAATAATAATAATAATAATATAATAATATAGATTTTTAATTTACATGTAAA
This sequence comes from Cardicola forsteri, assembly GCA_025895645.1. Classification (NCBI taxonomy): domain Eukaryota; kingdom Metazoa; phylum Platyhelminthes; class Trematoda; order Strigeidida; family Aporocotylidae; genus Cardicola; species Cardicola forsteri. The sequence goes on from JAKXYG010000684.1 coordinate 28,998, forward strand.
CCGGATAAAATAATAATTTTTTTAAATACCCAATCAAACGTGATTTTCAAACGTAATGATATACAACTATACAACCATTGGGCAGGCATGTAAACATTGCTAACAATGTGTTCTCTAACTCCCCCTTGACTCTGGCTGTTATCTGAGAAATGTTGGGGGAGGGATGGAAAAAATAAAGAACACCATTTTTTGGGAGCAACATTTTGAGACACAACAAGAACACGAACAACAGAACAAGAACACCAAATTAATAATTACCGGTTGTATGTATATCTATTCATGTGTGTGTGTGTGTGATCATGACAACATTTTCTGCCCCCAACATGCAGACAAAAGGGGTTTTGCCTAAAATTCGTGTACCGTGTAGTTGTATTAGTATCATTTATATTTCAAGGTGTAGAAAATAAAAACATGGATTGTTAATTAGGCGAATAACACACGCTACCGATGTTTTTGGCCATTTTGTACGCACGCACCACCGACAGTTGAAAACAGAACACACAAAACACACAAACACATTCAAGTGAATAAGGAAAAAAAAACCCCAATTTTAATGAGCTATTGCTGTTACAAACATACACAAGCAACAACAACAACAACAACAACAATAATCATAATTGTACAAATATATAATTTAATTGTTGACAAATTAACGCTCCATTTTAAAATTCTTTTTGGAACTTATATCTACCATCATCTTGTCAATTTGGCATTCTACAACTTGGAATAATTGTCGTGTTGTCTTCAAATGACCGATGATGTAAGTTGTGTGATTTGGACAATTTATTGCATAATGTGTTTTGTTGGCAAAAAATCATTCGACTTGGTAGAATATTTAATGATTCGGGGAAACATTTTTCACCAGGTGGCTATTTAGCGAAGCCAGCAGTGGCACATGAGCGCTGTACCACTGGATCATTCAAGTACAGTCTCTAGGGGCCATGTATATTGACTGGGTAAAGGGTACAATTTTTTTGTAATAATCATTCTATACCTTACATGTATTTTTGTAAATTGTCATTTTCCAAGTTTTATAGCTTTATTTTTTATTGATTTCATATTTTTTCATGCCTTATTAACACACTTGCTCTGGCTTGCTGAAAGTATACTTGCCTTTGTTAATTGTTTCACAATGTAAAATATAACGCTGCTTTAAATCTATTCTTTTTCACATTTGAAACATTGTAATATTTTTTAAATATAGTTTGTGTTGCTTCTAAAATAATACAAATAAAGCCTTCTCACAATTTAATATAAATTTTATTAATATATATATAATTGTTATTACTCCTCTTTTTACATTCCTACAAATTAATATATTGTACAAAATTGTTTTCAAAAATGCAGAAAGAGTTTATATACTAAAATTAATGTTTTTTACTTTAGTCAATTATATGTTTTTATCAATCTTTTTGCATGCATTTGACATGCATATCCATTTAGTCAAAATTCAGTGTTGTGTAGTTTTGGTTAGAAAGGGGACTTTGCATCCAACGTAGCGAAACAAGAACCCACAAATCTTGTCGTCTGTTGTATACCTTTGTATTGTACGAAAATATTTAAACAACAACAAAACGTGTCTTTCAAGTTGGTTTAGTTACGTCATTGTATTGTACAGTCTGCTTTCCACTATATCTTTGTACGTTTGTATTCATTTAAAAAGTTTTAAACTATTTATTTTTATTACATGTTACACGTATAGACCTTTATTTTTTCCATCATTTTTGGCTTGAATGTTCGAAGAATCAACCAAGGGTCGGCATTCAGTGGCGGCAGTAAAACTTAAAGACCAGTGTTCGAGTCCAACTTACTTATTGTGTCACAATGCGCATATATGCGATGTAGTAATGGCTTGATTACATTTTGTAGCACAAGATTTATGTCCAAATTTGCTACATTTTTACACTCAAGTTTCAACATGCAAATTTTGGTCATTTATAAGTTTGAATAAAATATATTGATAATTATTTAAATGTAAAAAATGTTTTTAGCATTGTTTAAATGCAATGCAGCTAAACATTGTCGAGATATTTGGACAAGCGTTTATTGTCTAAATGCGTGCACAATAATAATATTTTTTACAAGTAACTGGTTAGACCAGCTAACTAAGAAACACATTGATAATGCCAAATCTTTACTCCGTCTAGCCAGAGAATCGGAAATGAACCAATCTAGCCAGTTTCAAGTCTAGATAAAGGAGGTTTGCAGTATGGAGGTGTAAAATTATTTAATGGTCATAAAACTTCAAAATTGGTTCAATGCAAAACAAACGATAACAAGTGACCAAAAACAGCGACCCTCATAAAAGAGAAGAGTATAATAATATCGTCAAAATCCTTATAGTAGAATCTTAGTTCTATTGCATTTTCGTAACTACTGGCACCGAATAATTATAAACCCTCCTTCTTGGTAAGTTAAAACTGATGATCAAGTCTAATTGTTTTAATTATATAAAATAGAACTATTTTTAAATTTAATATAAAACACAAAATTAGTGTGTTCAATAATTTACTACTAGTGCCGATGTACATATAATTAATGAATAGCTTTCCAATCGTTACATATCAAAACAAAGGGTGTTACACGTGATAAAAGTCTACACCGAAAGGATTTAATAGTTATAATGCTTCAATTTGGTTCAAAACAGAACCAAATATTGAAAAGCTCTCGAAACAGTAACCCCTTATAAAAAAGAGCAAAACTATGTATGTATAAACATAATATTGTTAACTCATATTCCAATGGAAGTAAACTTTAGAAGTAGCAACGTTGGCGAACTTAACTCCGTGAGTATGTGTTTAAGTTCTTCAACAACGCAACCCCAACCCCTATTTGATTGGTGACGTAGTGTCACTTTTTTCATTATTTTCCGCGAATTATTTGGCATATAAAACGATCAACTTCGATGGCTTGATAAGCGTAGACAAACGTAGAAGAATAACTAAGTTTATTGGCTGGTATATAAAATAGAACTGTTTTTAAATTTCATATAAAAAACACAAAATTAGTGTGTTTAATAATTTACTACTAGTGCCGACGTACATATAATTAATGAATAGCTTTCCAATCGTTACATATCAAAACAAGGGTGTTAAACTTGATAAAAATTTACGTTTTTTGTTAAATGCCGTTTGTCAATGACATTGTTACATTCATTTATTAAAAACAGACGTTTTATACACATGTCTTTTCTAAAGCAGCTTGCATTCTACCAGCGTAGTTAGACTAAACAGCTGTTAATCATACAAACACAGAAGCATTTCAATTGTTTTGGCTTTTACAGATGACCACAATGTAGGATCAGTTGTTTGTGTACTTTAAATCAAACATTTGGTCGAAAGCAATTCCAATTGTTGTAAAATAGCACAAAATGATACAAATTATTTGCAAAATTTTGTTTATATGGTTTTCTAATTTTTTTCGTGTATTAAGTAGAATATATATATATATATATATATCATGCAAGCAGAAAGTTTTATAGTTATTTTTTTTAAATACAATAATTAAAAAAGTACATTTTTGAATTGTAATTAGCTCTTAAGCTTACAACTTGTTTTTTAGGGCAACTCCTCTCTAGAAAAGATAAAAATATACCAATCTAGTCTATTGTGAATAAAGAAGAAGGAAGGTTTGCAGCTGGAAGGTAGTAAAAAAACTTACGGCGAAAGTATTTCGTTGTTATGATACTTCAAATTGGTTTGATAGCCGATGGGGTTTTTAAGAAATTATATGTTTTTAGGAAATGTTATATTAGTATTGTCAGATTCATTTGAACAATAAATTTACTAGGTTTTTCAGTCAACCAGGAGCACTATACAGCTGTTTCATCCTTATTTGGAATCATCAGCAGCATACCTTTCAAGTTTTACACACATGAACTTGAACCCACGCCCTATCTGGTGTCAGGCCAGCGCCTTAAACCACTAAGCTACGGGTGGATGACTTTCGACCTGTAAATTTATTATTTATAGTGAATCTGATCAACTTGATCAACTTGATCAACTTGAAAGGTATGCGCTGCTGATAATTCTAAATAAGGATGAAACAGCTCTTGGTTGACTGGAAAACCTAGTAAATTTATTGTTCAAGTGAATCTGACAATACTAATATAACATTTCTAAAAAAAGGGAATAGTTTGGAAAAAAAGGAAGAAGAATAATTGATGATAAAACTATTTTTTATTATTGCTCAACAAAACCATTTTTAGTTTATAGATACCTGGTAAACTTTTAATCGAAAGTTTATATTTAGTAACCATGATGGAATTGTAAATCACACTTCCAATAACTATAGCATCCTAACTGCATGTTACAATGATGGATTAGGCTTGTAAAATCTGTCAACAAATCTATAAAATTACGTTTTAGGATGACAGAGATGAGTTGCTAGTTAAAGCCTTGGATATACCCATGATCTAAATCTATACATTTGCATTTTGTTCAGTTTTAACAATCAATTATTTTAAAAATTATTTGCAATTATTGTTTTTTTTAATAAATACAAGTGATGCAACAATTAGCAAAAAATACAGAGTTTGACTGTATTTATTTCGCTTATGAATGTTAGTAACATTTATTGAATTAGAAAAAAAAACGTTGATGTAGCTACCATGATTGCATTTTAAATCAGATTATGTAAATTTTTGTACAACTTACATAATTACTTTTGTACGTAGGCTGTACAATTACATAATTCCTTTATATTGAATTTTTAATACTTTTTTATTTCAATTAGATGTTAGGTCATTGTAAAAAAATGATTAACTCTTGCACTAACTACTTCAATTAATTGTAAATGAATGTCAAACAAATAAGCAGTTGCTTGAATAATGATTACATCCAACGTGTGTTAATTAGTTTTGTACTATTTCCCCCCCTTTCCCGAACAAAACACTACCTGGAGTACTTAAATTGACAATGTACAAAAAATACAATGTCTGTTCATTTAAAGCAAACATTGAATATGACTTTTTATTTAAATAAATATTCATAATTACAAAAATAATAATATTTTTCTAAAATAATTGTTATAATTGTTTTAAAAAAATTATTATCACAATTAACATAATATATAATTAATAATTAAAGCATTGGGTTCCCTTTATAATTCCAAACAAAAATAATAGAAGACATAAACTGTGAGATGAATTCATTTCGTATATGATGTAATTAACTTAACATTTATAACAATACATACATACACATATGCAACATGCATATGTTAAGTCCACGCTAAATTTAATAAAGTTACAAATTGTTTATATTAGGAAAATGGAAAAATTAAAGCAAACATCAGTTAAAAATTCGCATAGCATTTCGAATTCCTGTACAAAAAAGCTGTCGGTTGCGAATTGAAGTCGGGAAGGAGACATGAATAAATTGGAGCGTTTCAAATTGTATAGAAACATGTATTACTACAACAAAACTATGACAGCGAGAAAAGTGTAGAAAAACGAAAAAAAACATTACTTTAACATGATTTTAAAATACATTTTTAAAAGAATTATGAAACAACTTGTGTTCTGTGTATATGCAATTTAATTATGAAATTAATTTTTAGTATTTTTAAAAAATTACGTAATACGATATACATATTCATTCATTCATTCATTTATTATTATTGATTAGATAAGAACAGTAAATGGTAAGTAAGTGATTACATTGTTTTGTCTTAAGTCTGTCTTATACATTGACACGTGTATAGAGAGCATCGTCTTTCATTTGTTAATAAGTATATTTCAAATAATTTGTTTTTTCAAAATGCATATAAATACACATACATAAGCGCGCATGTAAGTATTGCTACATTTTGCTTCAATTCAGACTACTCAATTGAACAATTCAGCATCAACAGACAAACTCAAATTAAATTCATTTTTTTTCGATCACTTGGCCAATTTTTATTTGAAAGACAAACTTGAAATGATCAGCAGTTCGCCCATCGTTACAACCAATTCCATCTTGACAATTCCACCGTCAACAGAATCGGCTGTCGACAAAAAGATTAACATCAATGCTTTGCTCAAAAATCCACTCATCTATCAGCACCTGCAAGAATATTTGCTCAAAAACGTCGACTCGACAGCCGTGGCGCCCAAACCAACCGACGGCACTACGACGAATTCGACCGCGTCCAATTTGAAACTGACCAACGTCGTTGAATCGCCCATTTGTTCGAACAACTTTTACAATTCCAAATTGCACTTTTTAACGGCATCGTCACAGTCGCCAGTCCAACTGTTTCCTTCACTGCCGTCAACAGCACCGTCGCTGCCTTGTTCTTTGAACTTGGACTCAATTATTGGCAATTGTTCGTCGATGCCAAGTTTGGCCAAACCCTACACCAACTGCTTTCCGTCCTCAACCTACCAGTCGGCCAACTTTGGCGATAGAAACAACAGTACGATGTTCAAAAATTCGAATATGAACAATGTCGAAAAACTCAATTTGTTCAATACGTCGATTATCAACAATTTGACTAATTCGTCGGCGTTGATGAATCTACCAACAACCCACTCGCTTTCGGCACCAACAAGTGGCGAATACAATAGGAAGTCGAATGATGTTGGCTTGTCACTACTCAGTCAAACGCAATACAACAACATACCTGTCCACCTGTGGCCAACATTGTCCAATTTAGATTTTATGAATAGTATGGTCAATCAAAAGTTTAAAAATAATTGTCAGTTGGAAAGTTCGTTGGATCATGCGGTACATGCAAATAATTTCAATTTGAATTGTGATAATCAATTAAATTTAGCGGCACTAATAAATGATTTGAACAATGTAAGTTGTGTTGGGTTTCCTAAATGTTTGAAAGTAGAAAAATAGTTAAATAGAAAAATTTGATATCTTGTTTAACAGTGAACAATCATAATAGTGTATAATTAATTAATGTTGCATAATACACAGGAGGCTTTAAAAAACAAGGAAAGTTTAAAATTGGCATAATTTTGTTCCAATTTTTAACTAATCCAGTGTATAATTAGATGCTATTTTTGATTTTAATAAAAATAATTATACATTTTAATTGCGTCTTTAATTATTCAGTGTATTATTGCATTGTAAAAAAAACTAGTTTGAAATTTATACATTCAGTTTATAATTAGGTGTGTGTGTGTGTGATTATTTGTTATTTATTGATAGTCATTTAATGTGTTTTTTTTTCAGAAAAAGGTTGAACGCTGGCAACAGTTGCAACACATGGATTCAAATTTGTTTTCAATTTATAAAAATAAAAAGTACGTACATATCAATGAGACATTATATAGTTCAGTTTTACATTTGTAGACATAGATAAAGTTTAATCCTTTATGAGTTGATGGCATTCCTTGAACTTGCGAAAAATTGTGTTTTTTTAAAATGTACATGAAACGTCCTAAGTTTTATGCCATAACTTGTATAACACATAAATTGATAAGGTATGACAAATACTACTTTATACATAGTGTAGAAATATGTCTAAATAAAGAAAGTTTTTTAAAAAGCAAATAGTATTTTTTAACAATGGGTTTTTAAGGAATTATATTTTTCTAGAAATGTTATATTAGCATTGTCAGATTTACTTGTATAATAAATTTACTAGGTTTACAAGTTAACCAGGAGCAACATACAGCTGTTTTATCTCTATTTAGAATCATTAGCAACGCATACCTTTCAAGTTTTAGATACACATAAACTTGAACCTACGCCTTATCTGGTGTTAGGCCAGCGCCTTAAACCACTGAGCTATGGGTGGATAACTTTCAACCTGTAAATTTATTATTTATTGTAAATCTAATCAATTCTAATTGTACAGTGTCCTCAAGTTCATGTGTGTGTAAAACTTGAGAGTTATGCGCTGCTAATGATTCCAAATAAGGATGAAACAGCCGTACAGTGCTCCTGGTTGACTTAAAAACCTAATGAATTTATTATACAAGTGAATCTGATAATACTAGTATAACATTTCTAAAAACAAATAGCATTTTGTTTAATTTTAACACAAACAGTCAACAATGAAAATGATGGTTAAGATCTCTAAACAAAAGTTGTATATTTAATTAGTATTTTAATACAAACAAAGCCAGCATTCATTTAAATTTGTTAAATTTCTGAAATATGTATGTTGGGTAAAAGTAACGCACTAGTTAACCGCTTGGTTTCTAAATCAAAAAGTCCGGATCAATTCCACCTTTACGTTTTGTTTCCATTTTAAATTGGCAAGGCTCCACATGAAAAATATAAATTTAAAATAGAAAATTGAAAATATAACCGGCGGCATCTTAATTTACTTCGCATCGTACTCATAAACAATCGACATTAAATTAAATATTTACATTACATTACATTTACATTTTGGTTGATGACGTGGTTACCTCTTCATTATTTCCCATATTTATACGACATGTAGAACGATCGATTTTGATGGCTTAACAAGCGTAGACAAACGTGAAAGAATAACAAAGTTTCTTGGTTGGTAAACGGCATCCTTGTGACGTCGCCACTGTTCGTAAAGGATTGACGAGGCCGCCTGATTTTTTGTCAGGGTTATCTCCCTTAGCCCAAGGGCTACATATGATATACGTATACATCTAGATACCTTTTAAGTATCCTTTATTGTATGTTCGCACTCACCCGCCGTAACGGAAGCCCAGTTATACCGCTGTGCACTTGGATCCTGCTGTTATTAGTCTAGATGCTTGTTGGCACCTAGTCCAGGATGCACCACGTGGAGGACTAACAGTCAGGAATATCACCATCATTGAAAATTGAGACTTTATAAGCATTACTCAAATCCTCAGGATCATTAGCATCCCAAATTAAATATTGGTTAATTAGCAATATTTAGTCTACAATTGCTTTTCCCAAACAAAAATGAGCATTTATTCACGCAACATAAAACATTATGCAAAACGCGAGTGTTTAGAATTTAAATAAATAAATACAACTTATAGTCTAATAAAATTCTATCTTTATTGATTAAATTTGTAAAGCCTAACTTTAGAAAAAGTGTTTTTAACCAAAATGTTCCTATGCGGTCCGATAATACAAGTTCAATTTCTATCGCTGGCACAAATAAGGGCTCACTTTCGACCTGACTAAAATGTCCACCTGGCAAAAAAATGCCAAACAATATTCAACCCCATGTCATCGATTTTTTCTTTTTCAAAAGCAGCCCAGTTGATACAATCAATTCACACAACAACCGACGCAAAAATGCAACGCGCGAAACAACCCAAATGCTCAAAATTTGGCTCAACGAACATTGCAAAAATCCGTATCCAACCAAGGGCGAAAAAATTATGCTAGCTCTTATTACCAAGATGAGTTTAACCCAAGTATCAACATGGTTCGCCAACGCACGGCGGCGTTTGAAAAAGGAAAACAAAGTAACGTGGAATTTGCGTCGCGATTGCTTGTCCGATCACGCTGGATCGCTGAACGACAATACTACTGGCGATACTAATATCCTCGATAATGATGATAATGATGATGATGATGATGATGGAGATGTCAATGACGATCAACAAGTGGACAAAAATTCATTCGATCCTGACAAATTGAAAGAAATGTTTTTGCACGATTCGCCCAATTATCCCAACGCTTTGAACAATACACACAAGGAGATGCTTGAAAAGCTACTTCAAAATTATATGCAATCAATGACTGCGTCAAATGGTTCACTCAAACGAAAATACATAGACAGTAGGATTGGGCCCGACAATAAACAGTCGCAGGATGCCGACTATGTGGCTGATCAAAAACATGCTAAATTTACTGTACAAGACAATCATAGGTCGGTTAAGGATCAGTCGGATTTGGTGTTGAAGAATGCATGGTCGTTGAATGAAATTGTCCAAGAAGCCTCGTCAAAGCAGCACAGTGATGTTGATGTGACAACAGTTAGCAGTGAAACAACCAATCATCAGTCGTCAGATCCCCCAATCGATATCCAATCCAAAACCAATGTGCTGACTACTTTGGAACGGAATTTGAGCGAAAATATGGATACAAAGTCGCTCAATCAACTTTTTGCTCAATGTATGTTGAATCCTTCGTTTAATCTATCGTCAGTAGCGTCGCTGTGCTATTATTATCAACAGCAAAAACAAAGTCAACTGATGGAAGAGCAACAAATACGAATTTCGGAAGGTACTTGTTCGCCTGGTGACTGCAGTATCAACTTGTCCAATTCCCCCTTGTCAACGGGACTCAATAATACGTGTTCTTCGACCGAAGCATCTTTGCCCACTTCGCTAAATCCAAATCCGTCTACGGCAACGTCGTCGCCCAAAGCTGCTGTTACGTCGGGCTTATCATCAAATTGTGTATTTAGTTCATCGTGGGAAAACAAAACGTCGCCTGTTCTAACGAATGGCACATTTTGAATTAGAAAATTTTCCACTTTTGTATTATAGCATTATGACTTTTTTAAACTAACATTATAGAATAGATATTTATTAAATTTATGACTAACAATTTGTTTTATCCATTATCATCAGTTCGTGTTTTAATTTTTGTACAATGTTCACTTTTTTTGTTGGCCATTTACACCTAATTATACTGTACAATCGAACGAGAACTAATTCTATAGAAAATTTTGTTTCTTTCTAGTTAACAATTATTTGTACTTTTATTAATTTTTTTTCAAACTATATTTTATTTTTTGTTGTTGGTGTTATCATCATTATTGTTATTGTTGTTGTTGTTATTGTTGTTGCTGTTGTTGTTCTTGTTTGCTCTGAGCAGTAAAAAAGTTTATTCATGTTTAATATAATAATTGTAATAATTCATATGATGCAATGTTTGCTTTATAATACATTTTTTTCTCTCCTTTTAATGTTTGTGAATAAATATTATTTATTTATTGATTGATTAACTAGCAAAAAACATAAAGGTTCATTCTGTCAAAAGTATTTTATTTATTTATTTGATAAATACGATAACATAAAAATGTGTTTAAATTTTTTATAGATAATTGGCATAATGTGTTACAAAAAGAAACAATTGAATATTTTTATTCAATTGGTTATTACTGACTGAATGTCTGCACACGAGGAATTGTATTTGAGCATGTGAACATTTGATGAAGCAAAATAAAGACCCGCATCCGATATTCTCGGTGAGACCCAAATCCAGTTCAGTGTCCTACCAACTCAGCGAGTTGGGTACATAATGAATTACAAGTTTCGAGATGGTCTAACGGATAGAGCGCCCAACTCAAACCTGCATGGGTTCGAATCCAACCACCGGCCCACTCAATGCGGGCTCACGTTTGACTTTGCTCACATGTCCATTGCTAAAAGATTTGTTTCGTGTAAACCGTTTAAATTAGTACAAATAATAGAATATAACTCAAAATACAAAGTTATCATCTCTATACAATTGTACTGACAAAAGCTGTTTATTGTAAAGTTATTCAATTTTGACAACACAATTTATTGGTTTTAAAATTAGAACATTTTCGTTATTTTTTAAAAGTTAAACAATATTTTCATATGTAGGGAAAAAAAGGCATTCAAATTAACAGCAAATTCAAAGGTAAAATACATTTTCAATGCCTTCAAGTACCATTTTTATTTTAAGCATATGTTGTTTATTAAAGTCAGGTCAATAATCGGCTTAATCGATTGTCAGTACTCTGAATGTTTTGCCAAAAAGATCTTTTTAACAATGGACATTTTGATAAAGGCAAAATCAGAATGGAATTTTAATCTTCGAAAATATAGGATACAATTCTTGCGTTGCCTCAATGCTTTTTACAACGAAAAGGTTTTAAAATAAATAATAATAATAATAATAATAATAATAATAATTTTAAATTTACAATCAACAAAATACACTTTGTATTTGTTTTGTTTTATTTTTTGACTACTTGGAATGTTTTACGGAAAACGCCCCTTTCAACAGTAGACATTTTAGCGCGGGCGTACGTGGGCCCGCATTTACTGCCGGTGGTGGGATTTGAACTCATATCCACTAAATCCAAGTACCACAGTACCACTAGACCACCCCAGCACATTTATCATTATTATTATTATTATCATTATTACCATTACTATTATTATGTATCTTGTTGTTTTCTGCTGTACGCTAAAACCGGTAGTAAAAATAATTAATATTAAAACATACTGTTTATTTTACTATATCAACTTTAAATTAACTTTCTTTTTTCATTACACTTGTGTTTATTAGATGTGTTTGTAATATAAACTAGAAATGTATGTAGGGAGTAGTTGGTATTTTAGATTGGGGGTGGTGGAGCTGATGAACAAAATAATTTTATTAAATAAACACTCATACAAAACAGATAAACAAATATATATATATATATATATATATATATATATATATATAGTGAATGACAGAGTTTTATAGATATTTATTTACTCTAGTGATAAATAGTAACACATACATACATATATGTACAAATATACTAGTGTTTTTAAAAACATTTTCACTAGAAAAAGCAACTTTACATCCATTCAATAAACATTATTTTGTTATATAAATACAATTAAAATGACAGGCAGTTTAAATAAATGTAATTTTTTCTTAAAAAATAAAATGTGAAAGAGATAGGTTAATTGGAAAAATGCATACAAGTGCACTATTTAATTATGTGTGTAAAATCTTTTTCTCTCTTTACATAAACATACAATTATTAAATAAATTGAATTTCGTTTTTTCTTTGGTAAATAAAACACACTTAATTGCTGCAGTAATACAAACGTGTGTAGTTGATGTTATTGGGGAGAGACAAATGTTGTATTGTAAATAATCACAATCCAAAATATGACTTGATAAAGCTTTCAATTTTGTATTTAAGTTTTAAGACAAAATAGTTTTTGTAAAGTTAAAACCAACTTGCGGTGATTAATAACTCGTGATAGTATTTTTATATAAAATTAATTAAGCAATAATAACGATAGATAAATACAGCCCAAAATATTATTTGTATTAATTAGAAATTTATTTTATTTCAACATAAAATACGAGTTGTTGAAAAAAGAAAATTGAATCCGATTAATGGTGAAGTGACTACGCAATTTTTCGAATTAGAAGGGTAAACTTGATTTAAAAACAACTTTATAGCCTTGTTTGTTTAAATTAATTCCTTAATGTTTGCATGTTGAATAATTGAAAGTTTATAACAAATTTAGTGTAATTAAAAAAAAAAATTAAATGTTTTACAGAAACGCATCTTTCAACAGTAGGGGCATTTAAACGAAGTTAAACGTAAGCCCGCATTTAATGCCGACGGTAGGATTCTAGTCCATATCCACTCAGGTCCAGGTTGAGCACTCTACTGCTAGATTACCCAGGCAATAAAAATAATCTATAAACCCTTAGAACTATTTAACCATTTATTAATATTTATCAATGGGTTTTTTAACGAACAATTTTATTTTAGAATTGTCAGATTCACTTGAATAATATATTCACTAGTTTGTTAAGTTAACCAGGAGCACTGTACAGCTGTTTTGTCCTTATTTGGAATCATTAGCAGTGCATACCTTTTAATTTTTACACATACATATGAACTTGAACCCACGCAATATTTGGTGTCAAGCCAGCGCCTTAAACAACTGAGCTATGGGCAAATGATCTCGGCTTTGTAGTAAATCTGATCAATTCTAATTGCCTAGTGCCCTCAAATGCTGCTATGTTACTACCGGTTTAGCAAGTGAGAGAACCCTTTTACCAGGAATTAATATATCTAATTATATTTTAACTGTCAGGATGGTACGGTATTCGTGTTACAAGACTTTTACGCCCCAAGTAGATATAAATTTTGATGTTACCATTAGTTTCACAGTTCTTAATTATTATATAATTACTATACCTATCTACTTAAAAATATTTTTTTTTAATTGAGCGTCAAAGAAATACAACGGTGAGAAAAAACTTAAGGCTACTAAATTTTTTTAAATGCTTATTTTTATTTCAAGTATAAGGTTTTTTTATGTATATATCCTTTTATGTATAATCCTTTTATTAAATTGAAAATATTTTTGTTTAATTCAAAAATATAAAAAACAAAAATGAAATATCATAAAAATTCATTGATTATATGTAACTACTACTACTACTACTACTACTACTACTACTACTACTACTACTACTACTACTACTACTACTACTACTACTACTACTACTACTACTACTACTACTACTACTACTACTATAATCACTACTATTACTACTACTATAATCACTACTATTACTCATGCTAATTAATACTTAATTAATAATTAATTACCACTACAACTGCTACTACAACTACTACTATTAATATTAATATTTCTAATAATAATAATAATAATAATAATAATAATAATAATAATAATACTAATAATAAGCTAAATAATAATAATAATAATAATAATAATAATAATAATAATAATAATAATAATAATAATAATAATAATAATAATAATAATAATAATAATAATAATAATAATAATAATAATAATAATAATAAACGCCTAGAAATATATAAAACACGATGTATTAATAAAAACAATTTTCATATGTACAAATATTTCTATATTTAAATAAAGACGAAACATTTGAAACATGTGCACAGTATTATGTGTACATTTTATTTTCGACAGACAATGTATAAATGAATAAAATCATCTCATTCGAATATCATGCAATAGTTTATTTTGAGAAAGTCATTTTTCAAATAATTATTAAGAAAATGCATCATTAAAATTTTAATTGCTTCCAAATATCATGTTGCGTGAGACTGTCAATAGATGGATAGATAAATCACTTAAAATTTATGGAATATATATATATATATATATCATTTGCTTAATGTTGCATGTTATATAATCAAGTTTAGAAGTAATTATTATTTTCCAAAAACTTAAGTTTTTAAATAGAATTATACTTTTAAGCAAATGAACATGTTTGCAACCAACACAACAAGTAACGCAAAAATCTATAAAGGCATTAATTTGAATTATGTTCAATTGTTTGTTTTATGTAAACATAGATACATAGAACCAAAAGTAATGTAAAGTAATTATAGTGAATATTTAATTATTTTTAAAAAAACTAACAAATTTTTGTTGATTTTAATTAGGTTTTTACTGCCTAAATGTAATAATAATAATAATAATAATAATAATAATAATAATAATAATAATAATAATAATAATAATAATAATGATAGTAATAAGCAATAATAATAATAATAATAATAATAATAATAATAATAATAGCAACATTTTTAACGACTGGCAACAATGAATAAGAGGATCGAGATTTCGTGCTGTTGAAGAATTATGCCAGCCAGTTGCCAGTTTAGGGAGAGCTCTACCAACTCTACTACTAATTGGAATGTTTACGGATATTTGGGCAAAGCCATAAGTGGACGCGCATTCAGTTACGATAGGGGAAATCGAACCAGCCAAGTTCGAATCAAGTGTTGGAAATAGGAATATTTTTATGTCAAATATTAAAAATGTTGTTTAAATCGGTAAGTAACACTTAAATGTAAAAAATGCAGTCTAAAAATGTATTTTATTGATAACTAGTGTAAAAACATTTAGAACAAATGCATTTTTAAAATTGTTATTTAGTAATAATAATAAGAAGAAGAAGAATATTAACTATAATGCCAATAATATATTTTTATTGCATATGGTAAAAGAATCACATTATTTTTTTCAAAAAAGGTAATTAAATAAACTGTGCAATTAAAAGAAAACTCAATAGGATTTTTTTCTATTGCATACTTAATGTTTGTTTCAATTAACACATATTTGCGTATAAACGTTAAGTTTAGAATTAAATCTATTTGATATTGCCCAGTTAAGACATAGCTTTTTTATTAATTCCAAATTTTCATTACACTAAAAACAAAGAAAAGTTTATACGTTTAACGAATGTAGCAAAACAGGAAAATGCTTTAGCTAAAATATGGCATTTTTGTAACAACGCTAATGTTTGTAGAAAGTAATGAATCTAACCGATTCTTTGTTAAAGATTGTTTTCTCTGTACAAAAATGTACATATTTAATGGTATGTTATAAGGAGCTGTCTTCTTTAGACAGGAAAAATCACATATGTGATTTATTTAGCAACTTGCCTTCTGTAAACAATCTATAATTGCTACAAAATAAATAAGAAGACACCATTCCGGCAAACAACGGCAAAAAAGTCATTGCACAACCCAACTGACAGGGTTGAGTAAAAGCCGAAAGAAAGCTTAATTTTTGATTAGACGAAAAACATTTCTTAACTAAATTCGACGTTTACCGCGCAACAGTTTAGCAAGAATGGTTTTTGAATAGACAATTGAAAATGGAAATAGGAAGATTGAGATGGACTAGAGAAAACTTGGCCATTCGGGGGCATCCAACTGAAATAAATGTTTTATGGGGAATTAAAGAAACATTTTGGTAAAATGTTCAAATACATGGAATCATTTCGTTGCCCCATTGTTCTTTTTAACTTATGGGACTTTGTTAATGCTGTTGTTTTTATCTTATTGTTATTTTGTTGCTCCAAGCAAAAAGAGTTTTGTAATAATAATAATAATAATAATAATAATAATAATAATAATAATAATAATAATAATAATAATAATAATAATAATAATAATAATAATAATAATAATAATAATAATAATAATAATAATAATAATAATAATAATAATAATAATAATAATAATAATAATAATAATAATAATAATAATGATAATAATAATAATAATAATAATAATAATAATAATAATAATAATAATAATAATAATAATAATAATGAAAATAATGATAATAATAGTAATAATAATAATAATAATAATTTATAATAATAATAATAATAATAATAATAATAATAATAATAATAATAATGATAATGGAAATAATAATAATAATGAAAATAATGATAATAATAATAATAAAAACTAATAATAATAATAATAATAATAATAATAATAATAATAATAATAATAATAATAATAATAATATAGTATGAGGTACTTTTATCAATAATTCAAATGCAAGGTATTACATTTATTTACTACAATGCAAATGTGAACTTATCCTAATTCGTGATTCAACTTTATTCCATAAACGATCTACGTTGTAGAAACAGAGTTGGAAAAGCATTTGTTAATAGACAAACCTTAAACAAATTCACTGCACCATGTTTTCTAGTTGAGTAAAAATAAAAACGATCATTTAGAAATAAATATCCAGATGTTTTAAACAATTTAAATCAATGTATGGTTATCAAAAGGGAAATAAATGCCGAAAAAGGTTGAAATGAATTGGAAGTGCACCTTTGCGAGGAAAATAGACATATTTACACACTACCATGTTTGCAATTCCAATTTATTCTACATTATCAACAAAACAAACAAACAAAAATTGCTTTAATGTGTGATCAAACACCTACCCCACTGTTGGATCCTTTACTGACAGGCGCCACAGGAAAATGTGACGCTTTGATGCAAATTTTGGGTAAAACAGGAAAATGTTTGTTGTTGTTGTTTTTTCCAAATTTAGCGCACAATGTGCTATTTGCAAACGTTCTGTTGGTGACATTTTAAATAATCCTCCCTTTTTGATCGAAGAAATCAAACGTTTAATTTGGTTCAAGTTCATTTGGAAATGGATAGATAAATAATAATTATTCTTTGCGACTTTGATGGAGTTTTTTAACAACTTTTGAACGCCGTTTTATAACCCGTTTTTCCTATTCGTTTTTGAGCAACAATATATTTTAAAAAAAACAAAAATGAAGTTCTTGTTTATTATTATTATTATTATTATTATTATTATCATGATTATTATTATTATTATTAGTATTATTATCATGTTATTATCATTATTATTATTATTATTATTATTATTGTTATTATTATTATTACTATTATCATTATTCTTAATATTCTTCTTCTTCTTATTATTATTATTATTATTATTATTTCTATTATTATTATTATTATTATTATTATTATTATTATTATTATTATTATTATTATTATTATAATATTATTATTTTAATATTATCATTATTAATATTATTATTATTATTATTATTATTATTATTATTATCATTATTATCATTATTATTATTGTTTCATTATTATTAATATTATAATTTTCATTATTATTACTATTATTATTTTTATTATTATCACTATTATTATTTTTATCATTGTTATTATTATTATTTTCGTTATTATTATTAGTACTCTAGTGGTACAGTGCTCGACTTAAACCTGTGTGGGCATGGAGGTTCGAATCGCACCATCGACACTAAATGCGGGCCCACGTTCGGCTTCGCTATAATGTCCACTGCTCAAAGATGTTTTCCGTGTAAAAATAAAATAAATGAACAAATAAATACATAAAATCGTTATTAATAATGTCAACATTGTTGTTGTTGTTGTTGCCTAAATACTTGACAAGAAATATTTTTCACCAAATGGACATGTTAGCAAAGACAATTGAGTGCTTGCATTAAGTATTGGCGTACTTATACTCATACTCATCCAAGTTCGAGTGTATCACTGTACCTCTGGATTATCCCAACAATTATTATTATTATTATTATTATTATTATTATTATTGTTATATAACATTTTTTTAATGACATATGAAATAAATATTTGAAAAAAAATAATCTGGACATAATAAACAATGTTTTTATTAAATTAATACTATTAAAAAAACAATGTTCAGCCCGATCGAAAAGAGGACTTTAATTGTTCGAACTGAAATGCTTATTGTTTCAATGATTATAAAAAACAATGTTCAGCCCAGATCGAAAAGAGGACTTCGACTGCAGTTCGAACTGAAAGCCATGTTTGACCAGTTTTCAATCCATGTCTTTAGCCACCGTTTTGGCCTCCTACATACATTTTGTGGCAAGTGAGCATTTAGTGCTTGTTGTGTGTGTTACTTGCGATATTTATTTATAGGCTTTCAAGGTTGAGATATTAGAATTGTTAGATGTACTTGGCTTCAGTCGACCAGGAGCTCTGTACAGCTGTTTCATGTCCTTGTTTGGAATCATCATCAGCAGTGCGTACGCCTTTCAAGTTTTATATACACGAACTTGAATCCAGACCGGTGCCTTAGCTATTGAACTACGGATGGCATACAATAAAGGAGAAAGTCTGCCTATGGTAAATCACAAAAATTAACCAATCTAGCCAGTCCCAAGTTGGGATAAAGGAGGAGGATTTGAGCGCGCAAGGTTAGTAATCTGACCTCTGTAAAAAATCTATAATTGCTACAAAAACTATAAGAGGACGCCATTTCGGTGAACACCGGCAAAAAAGTGATAACATGACTCAGGTGACATGTTGGCTAGTGTATTTGTATGTCTGCTAAGTTAAAGCTTCATTTAAATTATATTTCTGGTGTCTATATATACACCAATATGCTTGCGACTGAAGAGAATATACAAAATAAATTCATCTCACAGTTTACGTCTTCTATTATTTTTATTTGTAATTTAACTATGGCAAAAAAGTGAAAGCCCAATCTTCAATTCCAAAAATCGAATAGAACAATCTACTTGCATCGTCAAAGGCAAATGATATCAACAAAAAACGCCAATTTGTCGTACCCCACAATGGACGGCATAAAATGAGGCAAATTTGTGTGAAGCAACACGAAAAACGACTGAATTTCGTCGAATGATGCCAACTCCCAGCTCAGATGACATCCAATGTAGATGGCATAATCAACCAATACTAAAATAGCAAATGAAAATGTCAACATGATTACATTTTATACAATTGGTAATTCTTGTAATACTACAATTTATTGGGGGGGTTATCATGAGTGATATACTGGAACAATAAATCCACTTGGTTTAAGTCAACCAGGAGGACTGTACAGTTGTTTGATTTTTGTTTGGAATCATCGGTAGTTTACACCTTTCAAGTTTCATACACACATGAACTTGAAGCCACGCCCTATTTGGTATCAGACTATCGCCTTAGCCACTTGTATTATGTTGGTACATGCTTCAATTCAATGTCACTGTACAAGGTTTGTTAGTTGTTTTAATTTTTTTTAAATTTTCTCAAAATGCTTGTTTATTAAATGATAAAAATGT
This sequence comes from Cardicola forsteri, assembly GCA_025895645.1. NCBI lineage: Eukaryota > Metazoa > Platyhelminthes > Trematoda > Strigeidida > Aporocotylidae > Cardicola > Cardicola forsteri. The sequence goes on from JAKXYG010000684.1 coordinate 49,076, forward strand.
TGTTGAACTTGATTAATATCATACAGCATGTACTATTATTAGCATGTAGATCTTTAGGGAAGTCAAACGTGGGGTTCGGATTTATTGCCGGAAATTGGAATTGAACCCACTCCTATCCTCTGTACCACTAGACTATCGTTTAAACATAGCAAATAATTTTATGTATAACAATGGGGTTTTAAGGGATTATATGTTTTTAGAAATGTTATATTAGTATTGTCAGATTCATTTAAACAATAAATTTACTAGGTTTTCCAGTCGACCAGGAGCACTGTACAGCTGTTTCATCCTTACATTTGTAACCATCAGCAGCGCATACCTTTCAAGTTTTACACACACATAAACTTGAACCCACGCCCTATCTGGTGTCAGGCCAGCGCCTTAAACCACTGAGCTACGGGTGAATGACCTTCCACCTGTAAATTTATTATTTACAGTGAATCTGATCAATTCTAATTGCCCAGTGTCCTCAAATGCTACTACGTTACTACCGGTTTAGCAAGTGAGAGAAGCCTTTCACTAGGACTTTACCATTTTTATGTATATTTGGTTTTAGAAAACCATCAAAAAATAGGCATCAAAATCTTGTGATTTTGTTTACATGTGTTATTGGTATACCAAGGTACTTTGATTAGAATAATTTATTACTGTTTTGTGTTAAATATTAACAAAATAATAACAAAGAACGTTTTCAGTCATTTTCATACATGATAAATAAAAATGAATTAATTACTCAATAACAAAACTGGCTTATTCTACCAACTTTATAAAAAAAACACCCAAAATATTTTGTATGTTCAACTGGAACAAAAAATAACACACAAACACGATAGTTTATATTCGAATTTATACATTAGAAAGAAATGTTTTACATAAAACTTTAATCCTATTAACTGCTGCCAAAATGCAGGTTCAATTGTCTGTTTATACAAATCTATTAGCCATTACCCCCCCGCCCGTCGTTTCTTTAATATTAAACGGTCAGTACGTGATATTAGTGCAATTGTCTGGATATTGTGCTTTTATCCAATCACATAAATATGCGTTCCTGTATATGCCTATAAATCCATTGCTTGCGCAAAAACCATACAATCCGATTGATTGTATTATTACTTGCTGGATATAAACAATTGTAGACGGGTGATATTTATCAAATCTGTGGGCGTGTTGGTGGACAAAACGGAAGCCTACATTAACGTGATTTTAAAATCATGTGAATGAAAGTTGGATAAGTAAAAATTGTTTTGGATAATTATTAGGATCCACCAAATTTGTGTGTTTATAAAAAGTGTCTTCAATTAGCGATATAGAATTTAAATAGTCCAATGTAGGACGAAAGGAAGTATTAATTAAGAATTTTGAATAATGGTAATAATTATTAATTTTTGACAGTATTTATATTTTATATTTCAATTATAAATTGATATTTATAAAGACAATGAAGTATATATATATATATATATATATATATATATATATATAATTTAATTAACATAAAATGTTTATAACTAGTTGTGATTAATTTTTTTATAAAAAACATTTAATTAATGTTGATTATATTGGTGTATTAACTTAGTAACCTTCCTCCCCCCCATAAGAAGGAGGTTAGCAGCCTGCCCTCTTTTCAAAGTTAAATATTGGTAAAGAAAACAACACGAGAATACCATTGTATTAAACTCACTGCATAATTCCAATGACAGGATTGAGTGAAAACCGGAGCAAATCTTTATCTTCAATGCTAAAACGTCAAAATGTTACGCTTTGTCTCTGAAGAAACAAAGCGTTTTGTAATTATAAGTTGTTTAACGACAATACAGCCAGATTGTAAAAACATTGTTATTATCATTATGCCTGGGTAGTCTAGTGGTAGAGCGCTCGATTCGAATCTAAGTAGACATAGATTCGATCTCCACCACCGACCCCCACTGAGGACCCACGTTCGGTTTTGACAAGATGTCCACTGCTAAAAGATGCGTCTTTTGTAGAACGTTCAAAGTAGCAAAAATGAAATAAATAAATACTTTTAATTCTCAAAGTACAAATAACTGAATAATCAATTAATAACCAACCGCTTCCTTTCTAAAAAGCATGGGGCACGATTGTTGATCTACGTAAGTACTGTTTCAATTTATGTACAACATTTTATGTTTCCCAACAGATGATTTATTGTTCAAAAACTCATTCCAACTGTCCTACTTTACAAGAGCGCTAACGTATTTTGTGTGGTTGAATTTTCTTTCGCATATGATTTGACATTGTCATCGAAATTATGTTTTTACTTTTTTCAATATTCTTTGTTAAAATAGGATCAGTTATTGTTGATACTGTTTGTTGTTCTGAATGTTTTGCCAACAACATGCTGTAGAAAAACTTGCACTTAGTGTCGATGATAGGGATTGAATCCTTACTCATCCACGTTTCTTTCAAGCGCCAACAATGTCTTTGTAAAAATACCACCACCACTGGACTCGAGAGATTTTCAAGTTGTACTTGATCAAACAAAAAATAAACTTGACAGTTTTTTAAGTAGGCAGCTGTTTAATACGCAAACAATTATGATCTAGATAAGATGTTTATAAAAAATTGTACATTTTTCTGTTTATTGTTTTTTCTTCATTTTCTATTTACTACTTATCGATTGAATAATTTTTATTTACACAACTTTGACAGTTGTGCAAAGTTGAGCGCTGTACCGCTAAACTGGCGCAAATAGATATTTTTTGCGAAGCCGCGGACGACACTTGGGTAGACATCAGGGCATCAAATCTAGCGGTGTATCACTAGACTACATCGGCCTACACAGTATACAGTATTGTGTATACTATTGCAAAAATTCAGTCAACAGTTAGTTGTATTGTAAAAATTAAATAATTTGAAGAAAAAAAACTTGACTTTTTTCGAATAGCAAACATGACCTCGTTTATATATTATCAACCCACAAAAAATTAAATGTCAATATATTAGAGTCGAATGTCAAACATAAATTACAAATTACATAATCTTGTTGACACAAAGGTCATAGCAGCACTGTAACTTCAAAATACTGTATAAATTTGGTTATTTTTTGTCAAAACAAAATTAATTTTTAACATTTATTATAAATCGACCGCCCCACCCACCCACAAACACACACACGATAATATATTTGTTTGTTTACTTAAGGCGATTGAATTTTTGTTTTTACTATTAAAACATGTTGCTAGTTTTCGTGATAAACACGCCTTGTATACATGCATTTCTATATATATATATATGTGTGTGTGTGTGTGTGTGTAATTATACAGTTTTTATGTACTAACGATGGAAGAAACACATTTTGTTAGTTTTCAGTTGGACAACAGATTGAAAATGATAGGGGGGCGAGTTACATATATATATATATATATATATAATAAATCGAAATAAGACGAAATTTTATAATTGTACATAGATTTTCTGTTCACAGTTAATGAATATTTATGATATTATTTTAAAATTAAATTTTATTATCATAATAATAATAATAAATTGTCAAATCTGGATAGATGTTATCTTCATTCCTAACACTTACATGTTATAAATACATATATATAATTATAAATAATTATTAAAAAAAAATTAAATTAAAAAATCAATTGATAAACAATTTTTTATAGCTTGTTTAATGAAATATATTTATGTTAAAAAAAAAAGTTTTTATTTACTTTAATTTTCAAAAAACTTTATTGATTTATACTAGCTCTCTCTCTCTCTCTCTCGCTATTTATTTTTTAGACGAACCAAGCCTTGTGAACAATATTGAACTCGACAACTTTAACAGTAGTAAGCAAGCAGAGATGGCCATGAATTCGAGTAGCAAATTGCTTTAAAACGTTTAAGCAGTAAAAGTACTGGAGTTGCTTAGCGGTACAGCGCTCGAATTCGGACCTCGGTGGGCATTGGGGGTTCTGAATCCCACCACCGACCCACTAAAATGCAGGCTCACGCGTTTGGCTTCGCCAAAATGTCCACTACTGAAAGACTTAAACTCGAATCCTACCACTGGCAGTAAAATGAGGTCTGCCCTCCCCCCCCAATTTGGCCTTGTTAACCTGTGTATATTGGTTAAAAAATGCGTTTCCCGCAATCAAGCGCATTCAACCAAACAACGTGGAAAAAAGTTGGAGTTTTTGTTTTGCTGTAGTTATGTCAGCTTCAATATACGCACAAACAATAGCTAATAATAGTAATAATATTATAGTGTAATAAAATAGTAATAATAATAATAATAATAATAATAATAATAATAATAATAATAATAATAATAATAATAATAATAACTAGTTTGGATTAGAAATGATTCAATCTAGCCAGTTCTAAAACTGGATAAAGGAGAAGGGTTTGAGCGCGCAAGGTTACCCACCTGGCCTCTGTAAAAAATTTATACTGCTACGGAAACAATCAAGAGGACGCCGTTCCGGCAAAGAAGTGATTGCACGTATCTGGATGACAGAGTTACATAGATGGAAGAGTTGAATGAAATCCGAAAGGAAGCTCAATCTTCGATTGTGCAGAATCTTTAATGCCAACAAGGCTTTGTTGTTGTTGTTGTTGTTTTACTGTAATTGTTGTCTTATTGCCCCATGCTTATTTTTTAGAGCAAAAGAGGTTTTGTATAATATATAATATAATATAATATAATAATAATAATAATAATAATAAACAATAGCTAAAAAATGATATTATTATAGTGTAATAAAATATGTCGTATTTAAGACGTATGAAGACATTAAATTAGCATTGTGCGAATGAAGTAATCTTAGCTAAGTTTTTGGTAATAAATAGCAACCTTGAAATGTGCATATAGAATCAATAATTAAAACTGTCATCTACTTTATACGTTATGTTTGAAAAACATTTGAGATGCATAAAAGATCATTTTTTGTAAATTCACAACATCAATCACACCGTCCATTTTTATTCGGAGGTTATTTGATGTTTATCTATCCGCTTGAAGTCAAAGGTTGGATGTGTGTGTGTGTGTGTGTGTGTGTAGTATAACTAAAACAAGTCTGTGTTTACCTCAAAGTGGGTTTTTCAACAAACAATTTCTTTTGTGTGGGTGTCACATTTTTTATGTTGTAAACAAGTTTTTTGGTATCTGAAAGTTAGTCGAAAGAAGCTCTTTGCTGTCATTATTAATTTAAAGTTTTATTACTGTTGTATTGAGTAACAGTGAAAAGGTTGACATTTTGTTATTTACGTTTTAATGGACGTGGTGTAACTTTTATGATTTCAGTTTTTGTCATTTTTTTAATTGTTTTCAATATATATATATATATATATATATATATATATATATATATATATATATATATATATATATATACATATATAATACAAAAATTCTTTTGTTTCAAAAATAAGACAGCAATTACAGCAAAAAATAACAACAACAATAATAAATTCTTGCTGGCATTGAATATTCTGCAAATCAAAAATTGTGCTTCCTTTCGAATTTCATTCAACCCTTCCATCTATGTAACTCTGTCATCCAAATACGTGCGATCACTTCTTTGCCGTTGTTTGGCGGAATGGCGTCCTCTTGATTGTTTCCGTAGCGGTATAAAACTTTTACACTAGGCCAGGTGGGTAACCTTGCGCTCAAATTTTCCTCCTTTATCCAGGCTTAGGACTGGCTAGATTGAACCATTTCTGGTCCAAACTAGGCAGAGTTCTTTTTTTGGATAAATTAGTAAATGTGTCCATTTAACAACAAATAATAATAATAATAATAATAATAATAATAATAATAATAATAATAATAATAATAATAATAATAATAATAATAATAATAATAATAATAATAATAATAATAATAATAATAATAATAATAATAATAATAATAATAATAATAATAATAATAATAATAATAATAATAATAATAATAATAATAATAATAATAATAATAATAATAATAATAATAATAATAATAATAATAATAATAATAATAATAATAATAATAATAATAATGATAATAATAACAATAGTAATAATTCTTTGATGTAGAACAATTTTTGAAAACCTAAAGTTTAATTAAATTTTACAAAACACCAACTGATAAACAAAATATTAAAATTTTTGTAAAAATAATTAATGTATTCATTTTAATTTACTGCATTGTTCCCAACATGCTTAAAACTATTGAATACTGAATAGTTGAATTTGCAACCTATTAAATAAATTGGCTTACAATAACATAAACAAATGTATTGTATTAAGTAGCGTCAAAGCATTTAAACACTAACCGATTATCAATTTTAAGCGGTTTGATTAATGATTCACACTTGATTTACTTGATAATAGAATAAAATAAATAACGCTTAAATAAAACAGGTAAATAATAGTGTCGTTTTCATGTGCCACTCATGGGATCAAACAATTATTCGGTAGAGTACGATTCAAGCGACTTAGTCATACCATACTTGATGAGACAAAAATGTGCAGTATTTGAAAATAAAATAACTAGCTGATTCCAATTTTACAGTATAATAAGCCAATTTGAATAATCATATATGTTTTTGAAAAACAATTCATGTAAGGCATACAGTTATCAATAGTAATATTATTATTATTATTATTATTATTATTATTAATATAATTTCTATCATTATTGTTGTTGTTAATATTATTATTACTACTATTATTATTGCTGTTATTATTATTACCAACACTATGATAATAATATAATAATAATTAATGTTATTATCATTATTACTAATGATTTTATAATTATGATTATAATTATTACTGATTTTATTAGTATTACTATTATTATTATCACTATTATTATTATTATTATTATTATTACTATTATTATTATTATTTCTATTATTATTATTATGATTATGATTATTATTATTATTATTGCTGTTATTGTTACTAACACTATGATAATAATAGTAATAATAATATATTATCAACGTTGATAATAATATTATTATTATTACTATTGATGTTATAATTATACTTATAATTATTTCTGATGTTACTATTATTATTATTATCAAAATTTTAATCCTCATTTGGTTAATTGACAGACATTAAACTCGTGTCCACTAAAGAATTCAACTTGAATTAACTATTTATTAATTATATATTTATATTTATATTGTTTAATGAGGATAGAATTGTATTTGTTAACTGCATTTACAAATCGAAAATAATATTCCAATGTTGTCAACCAATGTTATTTAAATTTTTTTATCCTTTTAGTATGGGTTGCATGTTGTACTGAATACAATGAATTATTGTTTATTTATTTATTTGTTTGTTTGCTTGCTTGCTTGCTTGTTCTATTCTAATATTCAATTGAGTTTCGTGCAAATAAATTTGATTTTTTTTGTTAAAATTTAATTACAATATTTGCAAATATTATTATCAAATGTCAGTTATATTTGGAATAAAAAACATTTTGTTTTAATTTTTACATTTAAATAATAATAATAATAATTTAAACAATGGTAATTTAAATCAATAGTTTGCATTACTTACCTGCTCATTGTTATCACTATTACTATTATTATTTTTTATTACTATCCTATTATTATTATTATTTCTATCATTATTATTATAATTATTATTATTATTATTATTACTATTATTATTATTATTATTATTATTATTATTATTATTATTATTATTATTATTATTATTATTATTATTATTATTATTATTATTATTACTATTATTTTTTTATTTTATTTCACTTTATGTTTGCTACTTTGAATGTTTTACGAGAAACACCTTTCAGCAGTGGACATTTTAGCAAAGCAGAACGTGGGCCCGCATTTTAGTGCCGTTAATGGGAAAACTACTACGTTCCAAGGATGCGGTTTGCAAAAATGAGACTAGACTCATTGTTTTATGCCTCCCCACGAAAATATTTAATAAAAGGCAAAAAAGATTTATCCGCATTTGAGGAGATACCAGAGTGTTATTATTATTATTATTATTATTATTATTATTATTATTATTATTATTATTATTATTATTATTATTATTATTATTATTATTAACTCCGCCTAGTTTGGATCAGAAATGATTCAATCTAACCAATCCCAAGCCTAGATAAAGGAGGAGGGTTCGAGCGCAAGGTTAGCAACCTGGCCTCTGTAAAAAATGCATACTGCTACGGAAACAATAAGAGGACGCCATTTCGGCAAACAACAGGAAAGAAGTGATCGCGCGTATCTCGATGACAGAGTTACACAAATGACAGGATTGAGTGAAAGCCGAAAGGAAGTTCAATCTTCGATTTCTCATGTTTTCTTTAAATTACAAGACTTTGATGTTAATTTTTGCTGTAATTGTTATCTTATTGCCCCATGCTTTTTTTTAAAGCAAAAGGGTTTTGTAATAATAATAATAACTATTATTATTATTATTACTATTTCTATTATTATTATTATTATTGATATTACTATTACTATTATTTTGATTATTATTACTATTGTTATTATTATTATTATTTCTATTATTTTTATTTTTATTACTATTATTATCGGTACTTACGTTTGCATTTATTTATTAATTTTTAGTTTAACAATAAACAAATTTTAACAAGTGTACATTGATCGCGGTCTGATTCGAGTGAAAGACTTGCATTTAATAGGCCAGTAATGGGACACAAAGTTGTCAGTTTTTTCCAATTACAAATCTTGTACTTTGACAGCACGTATTTGGATGATAAGGTTAAGTGGAAGCCGAAAGGAAGCTCAATCTTCGATTTGCAGAATCTTCAATGCCAACGAGACTTGTTGTTGTTGTTTTTTGTTTTATTGCCCCATGCTTATTTTTATAGCAAAAGGGGCTTGTATAATAATATATAATATAATAATTATTACATAATACTTTTGTTTTAAAATAAGCACGGGGTAACAAAATGACCACAAAGCGCCATAACTCAAAAAAACAAACATAGGCCAACCACGTGATTGCATGTGTTCAAACATTTTGCCAAAATTTTTGTTTGATCACCCGTAAGACATCCATCTTTATTAGATTTTCCCGAATAGTTTTTGGTCAACTTTTCTGTGATTTATCCCAACCTTTCTTTTATTATCATCAATTGCCCATTCCAAAACTGTACTGCGGTAAACGCATAAATTAGAAAATGTCGCCATTTCTGAGTCTAAATTTTTCAAAAATTTATTTTATGTTTGTTACTTTGAATGTTTTACTAGAAACATTTTTCAGTAGTGAACATTTTAGCAAAGCCGAACGTGGGCCCGCATTTTAGTGCCAGTGGTGGGATTCGAACCCCCATGCCCACCGAGGTCCGAATTCGAGCGCTATACCGCTAGACCATTCCGGCACAAAGCAAATATGTGGTGCTGAACTCCACACGTTTATCTTTGTACACGACCAGAACCAATTGTGACTTTTGTCTACAACTGCACTGCAATATATTTTTTAATCGTAAGATAACAGAATTAAACCAAAGAAAAATTGTTTAAACGGTTTGAGTATAAGAGTTTACATAATGCAACAATTACCTAGGTAACTGGATAAAATCTGGTTAACCACGCGTTTAAAATTATTTTTGTTCAATCCCCCATAGGATATTAAATTCGATTAGATCTTTTAAAATGGTTCTTGGCCAACTTTTCTATTCCAAAACCGTTTTTGCTAATCTTTCGGTCGGTAAATGTAGAATTTAACCAACTAATTTTATTCGTTTAACTAAAGATTGAGCTTTCTTTTGATTTTCACTTAACCCTGTTATCTGGGGGTTGTTGTTTACTGGAATGGTGTCTTCTTATTTATTTCTGTAGCAATACTTACAGGTTTCTAGCCTTGTGCTCAAACTTTCCTGCTTTATCCAGGTTTGAGACTGGCTAGATTGATTTATTCCTAATATTCTTTAGGCTTTTGAATATCAAACCTAATTTAGTCTTAATACATATCCACTCGTTAAAAAACATTAATTACAAAAGTTTGTATTTAAATTATATTCAATTAATTTTAAATTAACTAATTATTATTGACCAAAATAAAACGTCAAAAATTTAAATTAATTAATTATTTTTTTGGTTATGCACAAGTTAAATAACATCCATTCACAAATTGCTTCCATCTGCGATTTTTTTATTTAAATTTTTGTTTTAGAAATATGCAAATGTTACAAAAATGTTCAAAACAAATGAATATTAATTTAATTTTTTTAAAATAACTCATTTTTTTTCCAATGTGAAGAAAATACAGACTTAATTTAAATATTACATAACTCAATTTTGGGTGTTAATAAACAGTCAAGCAACTGTAGTTGAAATATTTCTATCCACTATGGACAAATATATATATATATATTTTGTGAATATATTTATACATTAAAAACTGAAGGCATATTGAACAATTTTTAGTTGTCTGTATATACGTATATACTAATGTTTAATAGTTGCGTATATGAATGAATGTATTTAGTATAAGGCTAATTGTATGTTATAATAAAAAAATTAGAATAAATTATCAAGTTAAAAGAAAAAACATAAATACAAAACAATGGTTGTTTTTTTTCTAAAAAGTAAAATATAACAGATGTTTGAGTAACTAAAATAAAACTCCAGTGATTAGAGACTTAATTCTATTAGCCACATTGAATATAGGCCTTTGTTTGTTTGCTTTGCCTGCCAGTTTGTTGTCAAATGCTTATTGTGCAACATTCAACCAATTTAAATTCAAAATCACAAATATTTACATCGTTACACCATTTTGAAACAAAAAATTATAAGACTATTGATTGCAAATTAAGGACATTAATATTGAAACTTTTGTAAAAATTAAATATAATTTAGTACAATTTATTATTATTATTATTGTTATTGTTATTGTCATAATAATAATAATTATTATTATTATTACTATAGTTATTATTATTCTTATTAACAATATTAATATTATTGTTATCATTATTATTATTATTACTATTATTATTATTACTAATAACACTATTGTTATTAATAATATTATTATTGTTATTACTACGATTATCATTGTTATTATTATTATTATTATTGTTATTTTTTTAATGGTTATTATTATTATTATTATTATTATTACTATTATTATTGTTATTATTATTATTACATTATTATTATTATTATTATTATTATTATTATTATTATTATTATTATTATTATTATTATTATTATTATTATTATTATTATTATTATTATTATTATTGGAAAATCCTTTTCTTTAAAATAAGCATAAAGAAACAAGGTAACAGGAATACCAACAACAAAGTCCCATAATTTAAAAAGAACAATGGGACAATAAAATGATTCCATTTGACCGAGCATTTTCCCTAAATATTTGTTCAATCTTTTATGAGACATTCATTGTGATCTTCCCAAATAGTGGTTAGCCAAATTTTTGTGGTTTATTTCAACATTTCTTGTGTCATCCTCAATTGTCTATTCTAAAACGGTTTTTACTGGTCTTTTGACCAGGTAATAATTTTGGCTATTCATAAAGAGGTCATGTACTGAACGAGAGTCCATTGTGCTTATGTGCTTATTCAGATTTAAAATCTGAAGAGTTTGAGTTTTACTAAAGACATATAATGTTGTTCTTGTTAATTGTAGGTAAGCTGATAAAATTGTCTGAACTTGTAAGTGAGTCAGCAGAGATTCGATATTTATCACCGCAACTAACTGCAGGCGTTCGTTTAAGGCGTTTCTTAAATATCCACTAACACTTAAGCATCTAAGCACACCGAATAACAAAGGAATAATACAATAATATAATATTAAAAAAAAAAAGTTTTAAAAGTGTCTTCACTGTTACCATTTGGTTTCTAATTATTACTATAACTTGAAACTTTGAAATTGTAAAATTTCGCATTTTCAGTTTTTAAAAACTTATTTTATAATTTTTATTTTTTAAAAAGTTGGACAACATACGAAATAGTCTGAGTACATTTGCAGACTGCTTAAAATGATAATAATAATTATAGTGATAATAATAATAATAAAATAATAATAATAATAATAATAATAAAAATAGTAATAATAATAATAATAATAATAATAATAATAATAATAACAACAATAATAATGGTAATAATAATAATAATAGTAAAAAATTACCTTTAAATTGTATTAATTTAATTTTTTTTATTAAAGTGCATTTTTTAATTATTTTTTTTTCAAATTTTGTAAATTTACTAATACTAACATTTATATAATGCACAAACTTTGCTTTTGACGCAGTACTTTTAAATCAAATAAAGTTAATCTACAAAATAGTAATAATTAAATGTACATTATAAAAATCTGTCCAAAAACGAACAAAAAATTGAAATTGCAAACCAATATTGTTTAGACATAGTTGATAATAATTTGCGATTAGCATTGTACAAAAATTTATATTTAAAAAAAACATTTAGTATATTTTGGAAAACCAATGGCGTCTTGTTGGAACAAGCAAACAAACAAACAAACAAATAAAAAATAAATTAAATTATACCCTAAAGCGATGTATACAACTAGGCACGCATAAAACAAATGTATAATTTCTGTACGTGTTTTTAACTATTGAAAATTTGTTTATTATTTAAAAAAAATAATTAAATGATAATTATGGTTTTTATATTCATTTTAATTATAGCCAAAAACATAGATTGGAATAATAAACAACAGAGTAGTGGAAAGTTAAATTACAATAAGAATTAGATAAAAATAAATGCGACTTGTATTTACAGCATTATTTATTTATTTTTGGTAAAAATAATTGAAAAGGCTACGATTTTTCGAAAGATTAGTATATAGTGAGGTGTGTGTGTGTTTTGAGCATAGTGTACCGGGCAAGACTCAAAATTTTAAATAATGTATTTATTTTAAGACTAATTAATTGGTTCCAACAAAATATTAAAAAAAACATTATTTGATATGCATTACCATTTATTAATAAAATGTTTTATACATTTTTGGGGTCAATTTCAACCACCCGTAGCTCAGTGGTTTAAGGCGCTGTCCTAACACCAGATAGGGCGTTGGTTCAAGTTCATGTGTGTGTGTGTGTGTGTAAAACTTGAAAGGTATGCGCTGCTGATAATTCCAAATGTAAGGACGAAGCAGCTGTACAGTGCTCCTGGTTGACTTAAAACCAAGCGGATTTATAATTCAAGTCAATCTGACAATTTTAAACTAGAAATAATCCTTAAAAAACCCATTAATATATTTCTTTTTTGCTGTTAATGTTCAAATGCTTTAAAAACTGGACACTTTTTCTATTTTGACGAACGCACAAAACAGCCAAACAAACGTTTTGGGTAAAAACGAAGGATTTACTCGTACTTTAACAAATGCCAAAATTTAGCTTATTAAAAATTATTTGTCTGAATAAAAAATGGGTTAATAAAAATTATTAATAAATATTTTGACGTAGGTATTTTACTGCAGGATGCGCTTTTCTCTACAACTCCCGTCATTTATTCAGGTTTAAGACTGGTTAGATCAGTTCATTTCTAATCTTCTCTAGGCAGGGTTAACAATAATGATAATAATAATAATAATAATAATAATAATAATAATAATAATAATAATAATAATAATAATAATAATAATAATAATGAATATGTTGGATAAAATTCACTATTAACAATAAGTTTCAATAAAAAGCTTTGCAGCTACGCCGATACACAAGATTAAAATGGTTTTCTCTAATTAGAAAATCACACAATTGTACGCCATAAATAAGTATACAAACATGCAATTATACAACTTTTTGTTGTCCTTATAAAACAACTGTTAGCGTATTAATATGCACAATTATTTTATAGAATTATATAAGTATACGTGTATCATAAATCGTTTGTTGTTACTATTTTTTCAGTATGTAACGCAATATTGGTGCTATTCAAACGACACTGTCTAATCAGTCTACATTCATTGTTGTTACATAACTCTTTTTCTTAAACAAGCGTGGATAAACAAGATAGGAATAATAGCATAAACAACAATTAAGTCCTATAATTAAAAAAAAACACGCGGGGCAACAAAATGATTCCGTTTGTTCGAACATTTTGCCAACATTTTTGTTTAATCCCCCATCAATACATTCATTTCAATTAGATCAGCCTGGATAATTATTAACCAAATTTTCTGCAGTTTACCGCGACATTTGCCAACTTTACTTGTTTATTTTAAAACCGTTTTTGTTGGTCTTTCGGGCGGAATACGTAGAATTTAACTAAGTAAGATTTTGAAATTTGAAAATTGAATAGTTTGCGGCTTTTAGCCAACCCTGTTATTTGGGTTGTGCTACAACTTTGTTGCCAGACAACAAGTAATAATGTTTGCTTCAAAAATCAAAATTGTCACATCTACTTGAATAATCAATTCACTTGGTTTGAGTCAAGTCAGGAGCACTGGACTATTGTTTTATCTCTATTTCAAGTCTTACACATAAAGGTGAACCCACGCTCTATCTGGTATCAGACCGATGCCTTAATCACTAAGCTGCTGGCGGTTTCGCAATAATAATATTAATATTAATATATAAATAATAATAATAATAATAATAATAACAATATTAACAATAATAATAATTATAATATCAATATTAATATTAATAATAATAATAATAACAATAATAACAATGATAATATTAACAATAGCAATAACAATAATATTTATATTTATAATAATTATAATAGTAATTAATCCGACCAGGTTTCAAGCAATAATTACTAAGTAAAAAGCAATTTTAGTTACTAAATCTTTTATTATTTATTTATTATTTTTAAAAAATTTTATATTTGATACTTTGAATGTTTTACGAGAAACATCTTTCAGCAGTGGACATTTTGGCGAAGCCGAACGTGGGCCCGCATTTTAGTGCCGGTGATAAGATTCGAACCCCCATGCCCACCGAGGTCCGAATTCGAGCACTTTACCGCCGGCAAGTTAATGCAACTTGCTAACAACCTTGAGTCTATTTACACCATTTTAGTGCAATGTTATATTTGACTTAAAACATGCCATCTATTAGAAAAAAATATATCACTTTTAAAAACAACACCTAATTTTGTATGGGCACTAGAGAATAAATTCATTTTTGTTTCAAAGAAAAATGAAATAATTTTATTTCGTATTTTTAAATTTTACAATGAATTTTGATTCTCAGTAAAACGACACCATTTTAACAATTCTATTTGAATAAAATGTTAACAATACAATTTAAATAAATCATGATTGACAAAAAGTACGACCTATTTTATTTTACTCTTTCAAAAAAGAAAGAAATAATTATTTTGCGCAGTTAGAAAGTTTAAACTTTTTAAATGTTACATTTTTTGTTATTTAAAGTTGTTTGCGTGTTTGTATTATATCAAGTTAATAATAAAAATAAGTTAATGAAAAGTTGTTACAAATTTTATTGTAGTTGAAACGTTGAACACAGCACATCTATTATTATTAATTATACTATCTATATAAAACTTTTAACACGCAGTTAACTATTTTATTTAAAATGTGTAAGAAATTTATTTTAAGGTAAAATTTAGTTTAAAGGCATAAAAATTTGATTTAGATATAGCTACTTAAAGGCATACAAATGTAAATAAACTTAAATCAACTATTTTTTTCAATATTATAAATTTTTTATTTGCAAAATTTAAAATTCTGCTAATATTAAACAAAGCCTAATAAAATAGATACATAGTTCATTTGAAAAAAAAAACTAAAACAATAAAATATGTACAGTTTTTAAGGACAATTCAAATAAACGTTTTTAAAAAATACGTAATAGCTTTATGTGTATTTAATATAATAATTATTAA
The DNA here is from genome assembly GCA_025895645.1 of Cardicola forsteri. Classification (NCBI taxonomy): domain Eukaryota; kingdom Metazoa; phylum Platyhelminthes; class Trematoda; order Strigeidida; family Aporocotylidae; genus Cardicola; species Cardicola forsteri. Next base: position 64,881 of record JAKXYG010000684.1, read on the forward strand.
AATATAGTATAGCTCATAATTAGAATGTTACTGATTGGAATGTCTCATGGAAAAGCACCTTTCAACAGTGGACGTAAGTCTACATTTGATGCCCCATCCGATTCACGCGCTGTACTGCCAAACCACTTTCCCAGATTTTTTTTACTTTTAATAAATATTCAAATTGGAGGCTAACAGTTTACTTGTTACAAGACAGTTATCTAAATTTCTAAACAACTTATTAACAACTGGTACTAAGCACATACATTTTATTATTATATACGATTGACAGTAATTGAAGCCTCTAAAAAGTTATTGGTGTTTGTTGTAGACTTTCTAAACACGGAATGGACTAACGATACAGCGCTCGACGCGAACTTGGGTTTGAATCCTGACTTCCAGCACCGAATGCAGACTCACGTTCGGCTTGCTTAAAATATCCACTGTTGAACGTGTTTATTGTAAAATATTTGAAGTAGTCAAAATAAAAATGAATAAAGTGAAAATTGAATTTGGGATGATTTTAAAATTTGCATAATACAAATAAAATGGCGTTAGAAGAGATGCAAATGCAAAGTAATTTTGAGAATGCATAAATATGGGTAAATGTCCAATAATAATAATATTAATAATAATAATAATAATAATAATTATAATAATATTATTAATAATAATAATAATAACAAAAATAACAATAATAATAATCATAATAATCATAATCATAATAATAACAATAATAATAATAATATTAATAATAATAATAATAATAAAAATAAATAATAATAATAATAATAATAATAATAATAATAAATAATAAAAATAATAATAATAATAATAATATAATAGATACACAGTTTAGTGATAAAATCAATCCAGCATAATTGATGAACTTTTGTAACACTACTTAATTATATTAAGCACATCTACGTTTTACTAAAACATTTCTCAAACATTAATTTAGCTGGATTATTAAAAGGTTAAATAAAAACGAAAATATTTACCAATATTATTATAAAATTGTAATTGAGTCATTTTTTTAAAAAGTAAAAAAGAGCAAATTACTTGTTTAAAAATAAAATAAAATATTTATACATATATAAAAGTAGATATTAAATAATATTCATTGCTTTCTATGATTTCCTCTAAACGTTTAAATTAGGCGTTACTCAGTTTTTTAACAAAGTGTTGTAGAATTTGATTTCGCGTTACATAATTAACTTTTTTATTTAAAAATAAATGTATTAATCAATTTTTATTATATTTTCAATAAATTTAAAAAGATCACAATTATTTTAGGGTTTGTATTATCTGGAGTCAATTGAATATATTCGACCTTAATATTAGTTAAACATTGTGTGTTCTATATAAATAAAAAATATATTTAATATAAAATTATGCTATCTTTTTAAATATATGTACCAAATTATTATTATTAATATTAAATTTTATACAAAACCTTTTGCCTTAAAAATAAGCATAAGGCAATAAGACAACAATTACAGCAAAACAACACCAACAACAACAATAACAAAGTCTTGTTGGTATTGAAGATTCTGCAAATTGAAGATTGAGCTTCCTGTGTAACTCTGTCATCCAGATACGTGCGATTACTTCTTTGCCGTTGTTTACCCGAATGGCATCCTTTTGATTGTTTTCGTAGCAGTATAAATTTTTTACAGAAGCTAGGTTGCTACGTTTGCGCGCTCAAACCCTCCCCCTTTATCCAGGCTTGGGACTGGCTAGATTGAATCATTTCTAATCCAAACTAGGCGGAGTTATGTACCAAAATATTGTTTTAATTAAATATTACGTGCATTAAAGTATTACGTTATAATTTGAAATTAAATAATAAATTAAAAATTTTGACAATTTCAGTGCTACCTAAACGATTACTAATTGAACTATATTTTTATAAATTTCTGCATTTAATTTTATAATATTGTTTAAGCCAAAATATTCATAATTTTTTGTTTATATACTTTAATAAAATAATTTTTATTTACGAGAAAGTATACATAACTGAGATATTTATTTTTATGTTAAAAAAAATTAAACACCATACCAATACTTCATTTAAAATGTTTACAAATAATAATGAGTTTTTAAAATATTGTAAAATTAACAATAATTTGAAATACTACTTATATTTCAAATAGTAATAGAAATACAATAATTTATTTAAAGTATACGTTGATTTATTTAAAATTCACTGTATTAGAAAATATTGTCAAAATAAATAAAATGTTTAAAATAAAATACAACGATTATAATTCCCCCAAACAAACAGTTCAAGATGCAAAAAAATAATTGTCGACAATTATTTAGACTTAGCCAACGGAACATTACTGCTATTATTATTAATATCATCAATTTTTTTCTTATTATTATTATCAAAAAATATTTTACAACGGCACCACTGTTCGGAACAATTGACGATATTTTGTGAGAATAATTTTCTTTAACTTAACTACTATATATGATATCTGTATACCTTGAGATGCCTTGTAATTATTTTTGATGTGTGCTTGCATGTATCCACAAAAGCGAAAACTCAGTTATACTGCTTTGTACTCGTTCTATGCTTTGATAAAAATACGGATCAATAAGATTGTTCTATATGAATGTATATTATTATTATTATTGTTATTATTTTGTCATACTTTTGTAGAATGTCGTTTTACGTTGCTTCTCTAATTTTTTTGAAAACGTCGTGTTTCCAATTTCAAGCTCTACTCTTTCTGTTATTTGGTCTTGGCGTTTAAAATGCTTGAAGCAAAGTTTTAGACATGCTCCAGCATCAAGCTATAAATCGGGTGCTTTATTTACACCGACAGTTTAAGTGAGTTTATCAAATAAACATTTGAAAATTTTTTCTGTAGACGAGGTGAATTTAAGCGTAAGGTTACCAACCTGATTTTTGCAAAAAAAACCCAGCAACAAGCAGTCATCATTCACGCACAATACGACGGGCTTCAGCAAAATCCAAATAGACTTTCAATCTTCGTTTGTACACTATTTTCAAGGTCATAAATACAATGTACAATCAATCATGATTTTGAACAAGATTTCACCGCTTTTTTATAATTTTAGAAGAAGACAAATTGAAAAATGTGTGCTAATTTTATAAAATTCAGAATCGTGTATAATATGGTTTTTAATAGAGACTTAAGATATTTTACAAAATAAGTTGCATACACGTGTTATTTATATGGTTGATGTAATAAAATATCTGAAATTACCAGAAATTTGCGAAAAAATCTTGACAAATTATTTTAGTTGTTATTTTAATAAAATGCTTCAGATCAGTGAAATCTTGTTCAAAATTATGCTCCAAGGTACAGTTGAAAATTGGTTGTTTATGTTTTAGTACAATGTACCATTTGGAACAGGTTTGATTTATTTTAACTGCAAAAACCTTGTTGAGCAAAAACCCGACCTTCGTACATTTGATTATCTACAGCCCGGATTTAAATGTTATTAATTTTGTTTTGAATTTTTTTAAAGACTAGGTTACCAAGTTGTAAAATAAAAAATTGGGTGCGTATAATCTTTTAAAACTCTATATACAATCCGAGTACCTATCTCAATAGTTAAACCAAAATTATGACATCTTTTAAATATGTGTAATTTTTAATAGTTAAGAAAAGGTTTCTACTATTCAAACTCATTGTAATCACGAGATTTAAGAGTTCGAAATAGTATTTATAATTAAGGGGTTAAGTTTAATTTTTATGGTTACAACTTTAGTCTTTTTTATATAAATAATTTTAAATTTTATATGCATACGAAATTTTAAAACTAATTAATTTGCTATAAATTAAGTATAGGGGGTAACGTGTGTAAGCACTTTGTCCAGAATACACTTTAGAATTGGTCGTGTGTTTTTTTAGTATAACTTACTATTTAATACAGGTTTGATTTATTTTAACTGCAAAAACCTTGTTGAACAAAAACCCGACCTTCGTACATTTGATTATCTACAGCCCGGATTTAAGTGTTATTAATTTTGTTTTGAATTTTTTTAAAGACTAGGTTACCAAGTTGTAAAGCAACATATTACATATAAAGAATATTATTTATGTTATAAAAATAATTGAGTTTCAAAGGATTTTATTGGTACCTTAATAGTCTCAGATTTAAAATAGCTGGCAGAAATTATAAATAAAAATGAATGTTACTTGAATTGTTGACATTACAAAGTATTGTAACTTTTTCTTTATATATTAATATATTTTTGCTAATAAAATTCTTTTTTTGACAAATTACATGTTTGTTTTCAAGTTTTAATAAATGGAGGTATTAAAATTAATTGCTAGAACGACTGTTATTATATATCATAATTATAATGATATATTACGAATAATATTTTATAATTTTTTGACACAGTTTTATATAAGGTATTTATTAATAAGTGTTAGATGTCTAAGATAAGTAAAAAGTGCTAAATATTCTTAAATATCATAGTAAGTCAATATAGGATTCAATTTCGTTACCCACTGTAAATACAATGTATAGTCATATGGAATAATCTTGCTTTATCCCATGTTCTACAAAGCGGAAGAATTTTAAATAATAATAATTAAAAAAATAGTAATGATAATAACAACATTATAAATTTATTATTTTTTTATTGTATTTATTTCTTAGCTGTAATGTGTGTTATTTTTACAAATTTTACACTTCAAACACTCTCGTTTCTCAACCTGAACTTAAAAATAAAAATTAAGATGTTAAAAAATTTAATCAATTGATAACAAACTATTACATGGTTTAACACGTGTCGCTACGAAATTGCATACTACAGTAAACGTTTTGTGTGTGTGTGTGTAATTAATGCATAAGTCTTTACCTTTTCAGTATTTCATTTCTTAATACTAATTAGGTTTCAATTTGTCAGTTAATTTAAAATAAAATTGATAAAAATTTTAACAAACATACATACATACTTCATTTTATTTTGATTGGTAACATGGTCACCCATTTATTATTTTCCATATTTATACGGCATATAAACAACCAATTTTGAAAGCTTGGTAAGCGTAGACAAACGTAGAAGAATAATGCAGTTTCTTGGCTGATAGACGGCATTCTTGTGACGTCGCCAATTTCTTCAAAGATGGACAAGGCTGCCTGATTTTTTATCAGGGTTATCTCCCTTAGCCCAACGGCTACATATAGTAGATACGTGTATTTTAAGGTACCATGTAAATATCCTGGGTGTATGCTCGCACCCACCAGTACGTGTAAATAAAACATTATATAAAAATAATTAAAATAGTCAGTTTTTAAAGTTCGTGCATACGTGATGCTTAAATAATTCATTTTATTATTATTATTATTATTACAAGGTACCGTGACAGTACAAGAATGCAATAAGATACACCAATAAAACGTAACAATTTTTGGTCATGTGATATAACTGTCCGCCAAGAAAGTACAACAGTGCATCAAAACTGATATGCAATTTGACCTAATCAAATCTGGTTATGCTGTTCAAATGATTGTTTAGCTAAAATGTGTTTGAACAAGTGTACATTGCGATGTACTAATTGTGTTAGTAGTAGCATTACCATTGTTAATGGCACAAGCTATTACAAAAAAATAACGTTAAAAAGTCCTATTTAACATTTAATTTATTAGTTTATAATGCATTATTATTGAGTAAAAGCTTACTAAACGTCTGTTAGTTGTAGAAAGTGTTAGGAAAAATGTATCATTGGTTGGCTGCCTGATATTTTGTCAGTGTTATATCTTTTAGCCCAAGGGCTAAATATGGTATACGTACACCTTGAGATACCTTTTAAGTATCCTGGGTGTATGCTCGCACTCATCCGCCATAGCGGAAGCCCACTGTAAACTCGGACCTTTCTGTTATTAGTCTAAATGCCTATAGGTACCTAGTCGAGAATGCATCAAGCGGAGGATGAACAGTAAGGAATATTACCATTATTAAAAATTGAGACTTATAGCAATTACATAACATGCAATAAAAACATTATTTTAATTATAAAACGTACAATATTATGTGATCATTAAAATACAAGTATAATTTTATAGATATATATTGTAACTAATAAAAAATACATAAAGCATTAACTGATTTATAATCTAAGATTGAGTAAAATTACCAACATAAAATATTACTTCTAATATATTTAAAAACGCAAAATATATCTAATTTTTAGGGTTAATAAATTGTTTTATGTATAATTTACTACAAAATATTAAATAATAAATAAGATGGATCGTGTTTGTAACTACTTGGCTTAGGTGTTTTTGTATGCTTTTGGTTAAAATGCTGATATAGTTTTATGTAATCTAAATTTTAACAAAAAAATTAATTCAGACAAATATATGCTTACACATGTTAAGTTTTATTATACAAAAAATAAAATAAATAACATTAATATTAAAACTATTAAATAGCAATTTTCAAAAATATAATTATTTTTTATTTTACCCCGTGTTATGGTTAAATTAAGATTTTATCTAAATAAAATATGTTTAAATGCAATTGCAATTAATTTTGTAAAATTGCAATATATATTATTATTTTTATAAACAATTGTAACACTGGCATAAGTGAAATACATTTTAACTTAAAAAATATTGATATATTTTACTAGAAAAAAACCACTGTTTAAATTGGTTAATATAATTTTACATACCTTTTATAAAACTAATTTAATATTTGTTGCTTGTACATATTGTTCCAACTATAAAATTTTAAGTTTGTACAAAAATGTTTATACACAGCAACTTATTTTGTTATCCAACATATTAATCCTTTTAAGTCAGCATCTTATTAGCTACAATTAAAAGTAATTAATATTAAAAAACATTTTTTAACTATTACAAAACATAATTTTGGTGTTTTTATTTTGTAATAAAAAAATAACTAAACTTCTTGTGATAAAGAAGATATAACATGTAATATGTTCTGCTCCTAGGTAGCAAATAGCTAAATTTGCGTTAATTATGTTTTATAATTTAAGAAAATAATGTATTTTATTATTTTTAAGTTAAATAATAATCTTTTTAACAAACAAAAAATAAATTTTTAATATCTTTAAGAAAATACCTAAAATCTTACTAAAAACATTATTATATTTTTAAATCGTTTTAACAAGATATACTGGATTTCTAGTTTTAATTCGTATGCAAATATTAATTTTTAACTTAAATTTAACAACAAATAAATATTTTAAAGTAAAAACTGAAGTAACGTTTTCAAAGTAACATTACACAAAAAATCGGTTTTTAAACTAGTTCAAAATTGTGGTTACTATGGTAACTTTTGAGTATAAACATACTTTTAAAAATACTTATTTAATATTGAACTATTAAAAAAATAATTAATTAGTTATTTTTTTAAATATAAATTAATGCTTTTTAATTTTGATTTTAATTTTTGTATGAGGTAATAACAACATAAATATTGTAATGTAAAAACGTAAACTTAAGGTATTAAAATGCATTTTTAAATAATGATTTTAAACAAATTAATTAAAAAATTATTAATTATTGTTAAAAAAAGTGTTAACTGCGTTTATTTATTTCATTTATATACGTGTTGGTTTTAAAATATACTTTTTTGGCCAACTCAGCATTTTTAAATAAATATTTCTAAGTAAATATAAATCAACTATTAAATATTTAACATTATTTTAAATTATTAATAATTATTTTGACAGAAAAACATTAAAAGCTAACAAATTAACTTAGATTAATTTTTTTTTTGAATTTTTAACACTAATTTATTCAAGGGCTGTAATAATAATAATAATTATTATTATTGTTATTATTGCTATCATTATTATTATCATTGTTATTATTATTATTATTATTATTAATATTAATAATAATAATAGTTATTATTATTACTCCAATCCTTATAATCATTAGCATCCCTACTCAAATTCTCAGAATTATTAACACCTGTCTGTTAAAGCAGAAACCCAGTTATACCTCTGTGCAATCGGTACCTTCTGTATTAGTGTAGGTATTCAAGTGTACTTAATCTAGAATGCGCCACAATAGGCTGATAATCAGGAATGTTATTGTTAAAAATTGACATTGTACATTAATTAATAAATGTTTTATTTTTCAAATATTACCATTTAAAAAACCCGCCAACTACATTCAGTGTTATAGCCTACATATTTTAAAAAAGAGTAAATTGAGGTATATTGTATAAAATTGAAATTGTTTAGTTATACACAAAGGTCTATTACTATTATTATTTACTTAAATGCTTTAGGAAAAGCATAAGTAATTTTTACAATTACAAATATTTTTAGAAGTAGACACTATATTTGTACGTTTTTATAAAATAATTAAAAATTATAATAACGTTTAATTACTTAAATCTGACTAATTAAAAATGTTCTTAAAACCAATAAGTTTTGAATTCGTTGTAAAAATGAGTCATAATTGCAATTACTACTCATATTTTATATAGTAATATATATACATAGCTGTATATTAAGTTGATTAAAATGAGTTTCAAATTTGTTTCAAATTAAATGTAATAATAATGTAATAACAATAATTTGTTTTAAAACAAACAGCTTGTGGGATTGAAAATGGCTACTCATGACTGTTTAAAATTGGCCAATAAAAATTTTAGATTTAAAAGACGAAATATTGTAGACTTTGATTGTTTGTACTGAACACGATTAAATAAACGTTTAAAATTTATTCGTTTCAAAAATTCAAGTAGTAGTCCTCTATTACTCTCCAGTTATATTTCCAGGTTTGTTAAATAAGATGTATAACTATGATAGCTAAGTCAATGGGCACTATACATCTAGAAGTTACCACCAAAATAATTGAGGAACACCTTAAGAATTGCCGTCTATTAATCGAACGAATAATGAAGGACAATGGTCACCCCTTACATGCCGACCTCAACAAATCAGTTTCATCCAGCAAAACAAAGAGAAAATTTATTTATATTTAATCAAAGACAAACATCTAACATAATTTGTGCATTCCCTATTTGGCAAGATATTTAACTAACCCTGTACTTATAAAGAATGAACTGTTCTTGTGTTTTTCAAATATCAATTCACGTGAATTGTAAATTGCCTATCTTTTTATTGTTGATTTTACATAACCTTAATTTATTTTTTTAAATTTTATATGTTATAATACTGAATGTACTTCTACAGAAGTATTTAAACTAACTGTAATTGTACAGAGCTGGATTTAACATAAATTTTCAGTTCAACTCAACAACACTAGCATAAACCCCAGTAATGATTTTAAGTATCTTGGAGTTATCCTAATTAATAAACTAACTTGGTCCAATCACTTGAATATAGTATTTACAAAAACTAAGCATCTTTGCTATTATATAAAAAGATTAAGATTAGCAACAAAGTAATCTATTTATTTTTAAGTCAGCCTTTTTCCCAATGATCCTGTACTGTTCGCCAGTTATATTTTCAGGTCTGTTAAAAAAAATTTTGTTAGTAGGCACCATATATGTAAAAATTGCCTACAAAATAATTAAGGGGCATTGTAAGAATTGTCATCTATTGATCAAACAAATAATAGAGGATAACGATTACCCCCTATACACCGACCTGAACAAATCAACTTTATCCGGCAAAACAAGGAGACAATTCATTCATATTTAATCAAAGACAAACATCTACCATAATTTATGCATTACTTGTTTGACAAAATATTTAACCAACCCTGAACTCATAAAAAATAAACTATTCTTGGGTTTTTCAAGTATAAATTAGTGTGTTCTCATGTTTTTTCACTCCAAAAACTGTTTATCTTTTACTAATCAGTTTGTATAAAATTTTTCTTTTTTTATTCATTCTATATTGTGTATCCTATGACGCTGAACATACTTCTACTGAAGTATTTAGACTAACTGTAATCGTAAATAAGCATAGGTTTGAGCATCACTACTGATACCGAATGTGGATCCCCGTTCAACTTCATTCATTTTGGTTGATAACGTGGTCACCTCTTTATTATTTTCGATATTTATACGGTATATAAACGATAGACTTCAACGGCTTAATGAGTGTAACAAACGTTAAAAAATAACAAGGTTTCCTGGCCTATAGACGTCATCATCATCATCATCGGAAATAAACATCCCCCACCGGTTATTATCACTCAGGGTAGTCCAAAAACCAAAACGTCTGCAAAAACGTCAACTTTTGTAGTGTGTACTCAAAGAACGACACTTGAGGTGTGCCGACATTAAATGTTAATTACATCCCACGAGTTAAACCCTCCAATGATCTCTGTTGGCTGCATAGGGTAAACAAACGGACGCCCATTTAAATAATTCATTTGGACGAGGGGGTTTAGCATAAATAAAAGAACTGAGTTCGCATGCTACAATGTCTGTCCAAATTTTCCGTTGGCCGCCTGGCCTTCTTTTCCATCCGGGTAATGGGTGGGCTTCCATAGCTATTTTGGCTGGATAAGTGGGCGATCTACGTAAAACATGGCCAATCCATTTTAATCATCTTCCTTTTACTATGTTAGAGATGCATGGCTAATAAATGTTAAGTGACTTACAAATATCTGGGAATGGTCGAAATATTTTATTAGTTATTGAACGAGTGCGTTCAATAGAGGACAGCAAGCGAAACAGTTTTGCTCAAAATGAACAAACTTTGGTTTCCTGGCCTATAGACGACATCTTTGTGATGTCGCCACTGCTCGCAAAAATTGACGAAACCGCCTGATAAGATGACCTTCTTCTGGGAAATCGGAGATTGACGTCGGTTAAAGGATTCACAAACTTAAGCAAAAGTTCAGTAAATATCCAGTTATATCATTGTGCACTCGATCTCAGCTGTTATTAGTCTAGGTGCATGTTGGCACCTAGTTCAGAATGCACCACGTGGAAGAAAAACAGTCAGGAATATTACCATCATTGGAATTTGAAACTTTATAAGAATTACTCAAATCCTCAAAATCATTAACATTTTATAAATAATCTAATAATAGTACATACGGTACTCGCAAAGATTAACGCGTCCATTTTATTATTTTTTTGTCAAAGTTATCTCTCTTAGCGCAATATTTTAATTATTAATATAAACAAAAAAGTTTCAAGTTTACATTAAACGGAGTAAAAATAATCGATGTTTTTAATCAAAATTTAGAGTAAAAGTAGCTTATATATTATCAAACAATTAACAATGCTTTGCACAACATTAATCATGTCACGTCATGGTATATGTGTATTTTAATATATCCTTTAAATACATTAGGTATATGATTGCATCGATCTAAGGCCAAAGTCCAGCTATCCCGCCATGCATCAAACCTATAATTTGTATTAGTTTCAATCCACGATGGAAACACGATAACTAAAGAATACTACCATAATCACAAATTAAAACTTAAAAAGTATTACTCAAATCATGAGACCATCACGTTACAATTTTAATCTTTTCAAAAATTCTAATAAAAAATTGTAAAAGATAAACTATATAAACAATCGAATAGAATTCAATTATTTAGGCATACAAAAGTCAAAACTTCTCGACCATCGCTATTCAACTAAAAACTCAATTATTGCATGCCCAATTCTTTAACACACGGCTACAAATTTCAGGTTAAAAAGAAAAAATTAAAACAAAATATATATTTTTTGATTCGTGCCTGTTAAATATAACCAAAAGGAAAATAAAACTAATGATTGGAAACAAATAGCTACTAAAAAACTATCCAGGTTACGTAAAAATTAGTTTAATGTGCTTAACGTACAATTATATAGATACATAAGAAGTCATTGATTCAACTGCTTCATTAGATTAAGATCTGTCGTAGTGTTAAAATGATTGCAGCTCCTATAATTGTTTTTAAAATGTATTTTTTGTTCATGCTAATAATACAAGCTATTTGATTGTCAACTAATAATAACAATAATGCTAGTAGCGGGACAATTTTATAAACAAACGTTGTATTATAAAATCGTTAAAATATTGTATAATTGGTTTTATTCGAATCAAAATTACACTGATACAACTTGCATTATTAAAGATATTCTGTTATCATCAGTACACGTTATTCCACGACTTAAAATTACAAAAACACAAAATTGATTTTTAATAAAAACTTTTAAAAATGCAATAAACGTAAAAAACGCATTTAAACTTATTATAAAATATTTAAAAACTGATAAACCTAAAAAAAATTTAATATGTAATTTTTACAAAATAATAACACATTTGTTGTAAAAAATTATTTTATTGTTTTTGAACACAATAAATAGGCAATATATTTTCAAATAATAAGATAAAATATTTAAAGTCAATGAAAATAATTACATAAATGCGTAACAGTTAGTACAGTGCAGATCACAAAAGGTTTTAAATAAACTCATTAAATAAATCGGTTTTTGAAATTTGTACATGAAAATAGGAATAACGTGAAATTACTAAAAATAAAAAATCCACCGATATTTAACGTTTATAGACAATCAATTATTATAAAAGAAACAAGTAAAACATCTTTAATAGTCCACAAGGTACAATTTTTAAACCTAAAAGCCAAAGAAGTTAATTGATGAGTTTGATTTTTTAAAATAACTGAAGCAACAATAATAGCATAAGCAAAAAGAAAGTTACAATCCATTGGTGAATCTATGAGCAAATTACATAACAATACTTTATTCAATAATTCAAAATAATTACTATATACAAAAAACAGCAGCTCATCAACATACGTAAAACATATACTTGAAAGTTTTTCTTTAGAAATATAGCGCATAAACATAACATACTCATCTAATGTACGAGTCATAAGATTATTTTGTAATTTATCCAAAACCAATAACTCAGCATTAATAATTTCTTGTTTAGAAAAAATACAACCTAACTTTTTTAAAACTTTTTCGGAATCACATGCTTTTAAAATCTTGTGTCTATATACAAGCTTAGAAACAATTTGTATGACCGATACAACATATAAGTAGATATTATTTTGTCCAATACTTTTTAAAAGATCTTCTTCAAATAAAACATTTTTGTTAAAAAAATTAAATAAAAAACAATCGAACAATTCTATTGATTTATACATTACATCGTAAGGCGTTTTCAATTGTACACACAAATTAATAATAAATTTGCACAAAGAAGTACTGTAAAAATATCCATGTTGTATACTACAATTATTTTCAAATTCACATGAAAATGTTATCCACTTCTCCATTTCTTCATTGTCTATAATATCCATAGATAATAAAAACTACACAAACATCACAGTTAAATGTGATAACAGTTAAAAAAAGCACCTGACCCAATAGCAATAAATAGCAATAAAAAATTTAAAACAACATAATTTTTTAAAACTAAAAATTTTTTAAATTATATTTACATGTCATATTTTGTAAAATAAATAAATAAATATATTAATAAACAGTTAAATAATGTTATTTAAAATTATTATACAAAATGTTCAAACTGAATATAAAAATTAATTATAAAAAACGAAATAAAAGCAAAATTTAACTATTTAAAAATATTATTACAGTTTTTTGCATTGTAATGCAAAAATTATTTCATTATTCTTTTTTAAACATCTTTTCTCTTAATCCATTGCACCATATTTTTCTATCTTTATTTTAATTTCCAATTCTTTTTTATTATAAACTCCCCTTCTTTTACATTATATTTTATTTTTTTTAATAATTTAAAATTTATTAAAATCTAGTACCAAAAAGTATTTTTACATATTCAAAACGTGGGAAATCCACTCCGCGTAGTGAGGATTAGAAATGAACCGATCTAGCCAGTTCCAAGCCTGGATTAAGGAGGGTTTGCATCGGGAAAGTCATCCGGCAGTTAAACCTAATCCAAAGCACTAAAATAATTTAAAAAAACGTGTAAAATTCTAAATCCTAAAAAAATTCATTTTGTTGTTTGCCACTCTTTAGTAGAATACAGTATGGACCTAATTATTAATTATAATATATGCAGTTTTGTATTATTATTATTTTTTAAATTAAAATAAAATTTTAGTATTATTATTATTGTTATTATTATTATTATTATTATTATTATTATTATTACTATTATCATGGTGCCGGGATGGTCTAGCGATACGGCGCTCTACTTGGGACTTAGTGGACATGAGTTTGAATCCCACCACCGGCAATAAATGAGGGCTTACATTCGATTTTTCTAAAATGTTTACTGCAGAGAAATGTTTACCTTAAAACGTTTAAATAAAATATTTAAAATAAATAAATAATAATAATAATAATAATAACAATAATAATAATATTATTATTTGTTACTATTGACAACGGATACTAACGTTAAAATTCTTTAAAAGTTACTTCTATCAAATATAGTCTACCCAAATAATTTATTAACTCATTTTTTAAAAATTAAATAATGTAATTAATTTTAAAATAGTAAAATTGTAAAAAACGTTTTTAATTGCGTAACATTCTTACAGTAAAATAAAGAAAGCTATTTAAATAAATAAAATGTTTACCATATAAAACTCACTAATTACTTTAATAAAAGTGGTTATATATATATATATAATACAAAAATCTTTCGTTTTGAAAATAAATATAGAGCAATAAGACAATAATTACAACAAAACAAAAACAACAACAAAAACTCGTTGGCATTGAAGATTCTGTTATCTGTGTAACTCTGTCATCCAGATACGTGCAATTGCTTTTTTGTAATTGTTTTCCAAAATAGTATTTTCTTAATGCTTTTGTAACAGTATAAATTTTTAACAGAGGCCAAGTGGGTAACTTTGTATTCAAACCTTTTTCCTTTATCTAGGCATGGAACTGACTAGATTGAATCATTTCTGATACAAACTAGGCAGAGTTATATATATATATATACACTTTTTAATAAATAATTATAAATTATTAAATTATATTATGTTTTAAAAAAAATAGTGTAACATTTTAAAAACAATATATTACCATATTTTTTAATTTGTGTTATTGAATTAATATTTATTAATGCATAAATTTGTTAAAAATAGGTTTTTTAACAAAACAACAGAAGAATATTTATAATTTTTAATAATTATAAGTAGATGAGTTAATTCATGTAATAATAATAATAATAATAATAATAATAATAATTTAATAATTATATTAAATATTACAATATATATTGTAAATTATAAATTATAAAAATAAATTAGTTAAAGTAATAAAAATAAATTATTAAAACCTTCTTTTAATATCCATTTAAATTGGCGGCCATAGCAACCGATGTTTTTAGTTGACCTAGAGTTCTATTAAAGAGAGTTTCACATCGACATTGGCTTTAATATTTGTTTTTTAAAGCAAACTGGTTTATTAGCTTACTGATGACATCAAATGCTGTGTCAAAGGAATGTTCCAATTCAGATAGAGTTGTTGAAAGTAATGTTTGATTATTGATAATTTTTAACGGTATATATGTGTATATATATAGCAAAAAAGAGTATTAGATTCACTAATTAATAATATTAATAATTATTTTGTTATAATTTTTGTTTATTATATGTTTTAATTTTATTATTTATTTGTTTTAAAACAAACATTAATTTGGTGTAAATATATTTAATGATATTTTATTTTATGTTGCAAACGTACATATTATTAATGCATAATGCATATAACATGTATAATTGTTTATTTAAAAAATTATGAACATACATTTATTTTAAAAGTATAACATGTTTATAATATTTGTATGCAGCGCATGTAATGTCTCAGCAGTGGCAACAATATTAATTTAAGATAATTGAAAATGTTTATATACAGTTTACATAGTAATTATTTTAGGAGTTGTATATATATAATTTTTATTTAATTTATAATACAGTTTTAAATTGCATAAATAATAAATTTATAATATGTTTGTAGTTTGAAGAACAATGTGTTTTTAACACTAATTATGTTAAAATTATTAATACACTCCAAGTTTGTTAATTTTAATAAATAAACATAAACAATTTTTTTTAAAATATAATGTATTATTTTTTGGTAATAAAAATTATTGGTGTTAACAATTATTTTAATATTTAAGTTTTAATTGAGATCTAAAAATATAGCTAATATTTTTACTTTAACTTTTGAAAAAGTCAGCTTTTATTTAAAATAAATTTTAAAGTTTTATGCATAATAATAAATAAAATATTTTAAAATTGTTATTTTTAGTGGAAAGATTTGAAACGTTTATAAGTTTTGAGGTGTGTAATGTGAAAACAAAATGCTGTTAATGCTGTGTTAATTATTAATTACCTTACAATTTGATAATATTGTTTTAAATAAAAACTAAAGTTATTAATAAAAATTGTTATAGTGTTTAAGTTAATTTCTTAATGTTTTTGTTATATTTTAGCTATAAATTGTAAATTTTGAATAGAAAAGTTTTACGGAAGTGCTTTTGTTAGTGTTAGCATTACTTTTTTTAATGTTTCTTGTTTCTAAATTTAATGTATTTAATAGTTTAGTTTTATTGTTTTTATATAATTTATTTGGTATTTGAATTGTTTTATTTGTTTAATATTATTTATTAAGTTATATATCTTGTAAATTTAGTTTTAATGTTATTATTTTTTACATATAAAAAGATTTATTTGATTCAAGCAACACCAATATTGTTTTTATAAATTCATTTATAATTTTTAATAGAATAAAGTTTTTATGCTATTGATTAGATTATCATTATTATTAATTATTTGTTAAATGTTTTATAATTTACAATGGAATAAAAAACGTTTTTTAAAAATTAAATAATGTTTTATCTATTAATAATCTGGATATATTTACAAGTTAAAATTTTTTATAAGGTAATTGTTTTATTAGTTTACATAATGTGAAAGATTTTTTAATTTTAGTTTAGTTTAGCAAATTAAAAAGTATTTATAAAAACTATTTATAAACGGAGTTTTTTTGTTTGAGGGGTTAATGATTTAGCAATAAATAAATTAATTTGCTATAGATTTTGGAAGATGGAACTTGAAATAATTTTGATTGTTTTTTATTTATTAATCTATTAACATATGTTTATTTATTTTTATTCATTGTTATTTTTATCTTGTTATTTCTTTTTTATTATTGATATATTTTATTATTAATGTTTATTTATAAAAAAAATTGTATAGAAGCATTACTATATTATTTATTCGGCGTAATGCTTTTAATTTGATTAATATGCATTTTAAACACCTTGACATAATGAAATTTTATTATATTTAAATTGGATAATGTTTATTTTGTATGAATGAAACAATTAATTGAAGAGGAAACTAGATGATTGCTTTATTAAATAATTATAATAATTGATTTTATTTGCTTGTGATCTTATTTTTACCTTTTTATTTTATGTTTGCTACTTTGAATGTTTTACGAGAAACATTTTTCAGCAGTGGACATTTTAGCAAAGCCGAACGTGGGTCCGCATTTTAGTGTCGGTGGTGGGATTTGAACCCTTGTCCACCGAGGTCTAAATCGAGCGCTGTTCTTATAAATAATAATAAGCATTGATATTTTTTAAAACCAATTTTTTGATTTATTATTTAAGACAAATATTTTGTCTTTAGTTACGTATCTATTAGTGTGCTGCACGGGCACAATTTATACGTTATTTAACTTATATTTAATTGAAACAAATAAATATAAATATAAAAATTTGATAATTATTAGTATTTTATTTTTAATAATAGAATGTTAAAGAAGTAACAGTTTTAAATATAAAAACTAATTCCTTTAACACTTATTATATTTTTTTACTAATTTTAATATATATATATGCAGTTTTTTAACATATTTTATTTTTCTCCTTGCTATTATTTTATCTATTTAGTTAAAAATTCAATATTTGAAGGATTTTATTTTTTTCCCTGTATGCAAATGAATAGTGAAAAATTGTTTTGCATTATTAATATATATTTTTGGAGTGCAATAAACTATGTAATTTTTCTTAACTTATATTTAGCTATTTTTATTCATAAATTAATTTAATCATTTGATGACATTGTAACATCGTAACAATTTTTATAAATTGTTACAATTGTTTTTAATTTTTGCAACGTCAGTAGCTGTCATTATTCCAAGGCTACTACATGTGTTAATGTTTTTCAACAATTGTCTCAATATCCATATTTCTTTACTTTCAATATGCATTTTGTTTGCAACATTTGTTTTTCATTATCATCATCATCATCGAGGATAAACATCCCCCACCGGTTATTATCACCCAAGGTAGTTCAAAAAAACCAAAATGTCTGCAAAAACGTCAACTGTTGTAGTGTGTACTCAAAGAACGACATTTGAGGTGTGCCGACATTAAATGTTAATTACATCCCCGAGTTAAACCCCTCCAATGATCTCTGTTGGCTGCATAGGGTAAACAAACGGACGCCCATTTAAATAATTCATTTGGACGAGGGGGTTTAGCATAAATAAAAGGACTGAGTTTGCATACTACAATGTTTGTCCAAATTTTCCGTTGGCCACCTGACTTTCTTTTCCATCCGGGTAATGAATGGGCTTCCATAGCTATTCTGGCGGGATGAGTGGGCGATCTATGTAAAACATAGCCGATTCATTTTAATCGTCTTTCTTTTACTGTGCTAGAGATAGATGGCTAATAAATGTTAAGAGAATTACAAATATCTGGGAATGGTCGAAATATTCTACTAGTTATTAAATGAGTGCGTTCAATAGAGGACAACGAGCAAAACCATATAGATCCTAAACAGCTTTGCTCAAAATGTACAAGCTTTTGTGTATCCGCTTGGGTGAGAGTCCAAGTTTCGCATGCGTAGAGAAGAATGGAACGCACTAAACTTTTATATATTCTAATCTTGGTTTTAATAAAAATATTACTGTTGATCCATAAAGGTTTACTTAAACGCCCAAAGGCTGCAACAGAGAGGCGAATACAACGCCGAATCTCTGAAGAGCTAGATCCTTTATTATCTATGATCGAGCCTAGGTACGTAAATTTATCAACCACTGGGAATGAGCTACCATTAACGTGATTGGATTTCTAAAGGGGACATTCTGCCTTGTTTGAGCTCTGAGAATGGTGTTTTTTTGAATTTGATCATCAGTATCTGCCCTGTTGACCACGGCCTTTAATTAATTTTTTGTGAGAGTTTTGTCCGCGAGTATATAAACCAGTTAGCTTCGGCCAGCCATCCTGGTGAGAAGACGAGCAATTTTTAAACCACTTTTTTAGGCCCCTTTCCGAGTGGAGCAAGCAGTGCTGTCCCTAAATAGGGCTGTTTGGTGATAATACTCAGGACGATACCGATAACCGTTGTCGCCTTCTTGTCAACGCGTTAACGACCTTAACGCCTGAGTATCCGTTTGGTCCACGGCTGTTTATTTGGCACAGCCTTATTCACAGCTAACCTTTATTGCTAAAGGTCATTCCACTATCTGCCACTTGTGGACGCACTAAGTAGAGGTCGGTCTCCCCCTTAGGCAATATTTGTTTTTTATAATATTTTCCATGTATCTCATAATTTATTTGGTATTGATTAAGTGGTAGCTGTCAAAAGTTTGATCTTGTTTTGTACTCCAATTATAAGGCTTTTTGTTTCTATTTTTTAACTTTTCTTACGTAGGCAAACCTATTATTATTACTATTATTACTATTATTATTATTATTATTATTATTATTATTATTATTATTATTATTATTATTATTATTATTATTATTATTATTGTTATAGGCTTAGATACTTTAGTAGAAGTAGCTTTCAGAACACAAAAATAAGTACAATTATAAAATACAACACAATTAGGAGATAAACTTTATTTTGGTGTTTTTTAAACCATGCAGTTAATGTTTTCTTTTTCTTTTCAACCTTTTAAATTGTGTATTTAAATTTTATTATTTATTATTGTATTTATTTGGAAATAATGTAATGCAATGGTTGCTAGAAGGCAATATTGGTTTGTTAATTATATACATTTCATCTAAATAAATAAATGTTATTTAATTAGTATTTAAGCATTTTGTATTTATGCATTTTTGAAATGCTTACCGGAAAATGTAACTGTTCAAAAAAAACTGTTGTTATTGTTGCAATTAATTTAGTTTGATAAGTTTAATAAATTTCATGCATATTTGGGGGTATTTTATTAATTTTTCAAATATTATTGATTTAACGATTGTAAACACTTATTATAGAAATGACAATATTTGAAATTTATTGTAATTGAATGAAATTAATTTGACGGTAGTGCAGTTGACTTTTTGAACAATTTTATTGATGCAATATAATTTAAACAATGTGCTTTATTGAAAACAACAAAAACAGTATTACCAATAGAATTGGAAAAAATTGTATATTATTAAAAAACCTTCTGGCTTTTAAAAAAGACATGGGGCAAACAAGATAACAGTAACAGCAGAAACAACAACAAAGTCCTATAATTTAGAAAGAACATATGGGGCAACAAAACGATTCTATGTAATCGAACATTTTGCCAACATTTTTGTTTGATACCCCCATGAAATATTTATTTTAATTAGATCTTCCCCAATGGTTTTTAGTCAAGTTTGCTGTAGTCTAGCACTCTTTCTTTTGCCATCTGTAATTGTTTAATCCAAAACCGATGCGGTAAACGTAGAATTTTACCAAGTAATTTTCTTCGTCAAATTACAATGATGTTTTGTAATGGATGAGAGTCTGTTCCTTTTATGAGCTTAGGCGGATGGAAGACTATAACCATTTTAATTTGAGTTTGTGAAAGACTGACATCGGTTTTTTCAAATTTTTGACAGAAGTCAAGTTGCTAACCTTGCGCTCAAACCTTCCTCTAGATTGGTTCATTTCTGTAGGAAGAGTTAAATTTGACCTTCAACAGGTTGGCTAAGTTGGAGTTGTGTAGAAATAACTTCACCATTTGTTGGTCTTATATCTATTTCGAATTGTAAAACTGTTAAGTTGTTTAGGCCTATACGATCAATTGTGCTCAGAAGATCAAAATGGGACATGTCAGTTATATTTTATTGTGATTAGTGACATGATTGACAACTCCAATAGTTGTCTAGCTGATCGGCGGGATCTTTACAACGGCGCCACTATCTGTAAAGATTGACAAGGTTGCCTAATTTTTTGCAAGGGTTGTCACTTTTATTTCAATCACTACATATGGTAGATGTATATTTTAAGATGCTTTTTTAGTACCCTGGATATATGTTTGCATCCGTTCGCTGCTATAAACTTGGTCCAAGCTGTATTAGTCTAGGTGCTGAGAGTGTATCTAGTCTAGGATGCATCACATGCCAGTAACAGTGAAAAATATTACCATTATAGGAAATTGAAACGTTATAAGCACTAATTATTAGCATTTCAACACACGATTTGCAATAAAACTTTCTGTCAATACAATTGAATGAATTTCTTTTCCACTTTGAAAAATCTATAAAAATCATATTCATTTTTGTTACAAAATTTGAAATAGACAAGGCGTCAGTTAGGGCAATTCACTTTGTTTGTTTTTTATCCCCCCCCCCCCAAAATAATAAATTTTAACTTTGGTTAAAATGCAAAAAAGGAACGATTGTTTAAAGCAAAAATTATATATTTGGATAATTAGTTCATTTAAATTTAAATATTGTTTTAACGAATGTTTTATTGATGACAGTTGATGAAAGCATAGTGTGGAACAAATGCAATAATTGTTATTTCAAACTATAATGGTCCACATGGTTATCATTGTGATAGTCTTGACAGAAGCACTTTTATTGGTTGAATTTTTTTTGGCTCGTTAGATGGCTTCTTGAATGATGTAAAAACAGCTAGTTGAATTTGGATGATGTAAATTGCATCTGGGTAGAGAAACATATTAGGCAAAGTAAAGATACTAGTAATAATTAGTTGCATCTATAACGAAAACGATACAATTGATCTTTCTAACCGTTTCATTTTTATCCTTTGCCACTATAAATGGTTTATAGAGAAACATGTCTTTCAACAGTGGACACTGCTAGCAAAGCCGAACGTACACCGGCGCATTTAGTAGGCCGGTGTTGGGATTAGAACTACAATCACCACCAGGTCCAAGTTGGGTGGTATACTGCTGGATCATCTAAATCAGTGTACCGGGACAGTTTATTGGCACAGCGCCTGACTAGAATTCATATAGACATGGGTTCGAGTGCCACCAGGTCCAGGCCGGAAGCTGTGCCGCTGGACTATCCAGCAGCATTCAGGTAGTGACAGTCAAATAAATATTGATTAGACAAAACAATTGATCGAAAAAATGAAATTATTATTACTATGGCCAATTGATTTGTATTCAAAACTTAACTATTTTCAAAATATTAAGTTTGGCTTCCTAGTTATCTATTTGTTTTAATTTTATTCAAATGTGGTTTGACAAGAACGTTTGAGCAAAGTTTAGTCTTGGATTTATAGTAGGTAGGCAATCTCAACTCCCCACTCCAATTTTATGCCATTTTGGGAAAGCAACTTTATACGTTTATACCATTGTAGTTTGTGTAAATACATGTATAAAGATGGTTGTTTAATAATTATTAATTATAATTCTACCTTTTTTTATATACTAACAGTAACTTCTGTTGAAGTATCTAAATTAATAAGCACAATGACAATGGTAATAACAATTTCTTAGCAATAATTAATCGATATTATTAATTAAATTAATTGATATTACATGTTGACTGGATTACTAATAAGAACACTGGTCTGTTCTGTAGGATTGGATAGTCTAACCGATATTGCAATCCTAAAGGTTGCAGCCATATATGGAAGCAACTAGTAGCGTAGACGGTTCTATGCAACTCTAATCGCCGGTTCTTTAAGGAATTTGACGATTTCAACAGTTTTTAATTTGTTTTCAACAAACACCCTTATAATTGTAACATATATGACGTGTATGGTCTATGTAATTGTACAGGCGTTCCCCACCCTCCTCTTC
Organism: Cardicola forsteri; assembly: GCA_025895645.1. Lineage (NCBI taxonomy): Eukaryota > Metazoa > Platyhelminthes > Trematoda > Strigeidida > Aporocotylidae > Cardicola > Cardicola forsteri. The sequence continues at coordinate 87,784 of JAKXYG010000684.1, forward strand.
ATCGTTTGACCATGTCCGAAGTATTTGATCAACGGGGCGAACCGAGGATCGAACTGTTGAAAGAACATTTTAAACTTGAAGGTCGAGTTACGGAAGACGTAGGGTTGCACATTATTCGCAGCGGTGCAGCTCTGTTGCGACAAGAAAGTACCGTTTTGGAAATTGAAGCTCCTCTTACCGGTACGTGCATTATTATTACTATTATTATTATTAGTAGTAGTACTATTATTGTTCTTATTACTGTTTTTATTATTATTATTACTATTATTATTATTATCACTTCTTCTTAGTATTATTACTATGATTATTGTTATTACTATTATTA
>JAKXYG010000034.1:0-13726 GCA_025895645.1 Cardicola forsteri
ATTTATGCTATCAGCATAGCCATGTAGTCCAACATTTGAATGTCTCTTTTTGAAACATCCTCCAACAAATCTTGTAATTGATCGTAGAAGACATCTTTTTGGTTCTCCTCAGTAGTCTCACTAGAAACATAGACTTGCGCAATTGTTACTTTTGCAAATCTGGTGTTAAATCTGGTTAAAATGTTACGGTTGCTCACAAGCTTCTATTCAGTGATTGTTTTAGCAGCGTATTTGCTCAACATAATACCAACTCCATGAATATGATTATATTTATGCCCAGAATATAAAATTAATGTATCTCTACTCTTGAAATGATCCTGTCCTTTCTATCACATTTCGGTAATACTCAAAATATCTAAGTTGTACTTCTTTATTTCTCGAAAGACATGTTCTAACTGTTCACTACGAAAACGTGTGCTCACATTTCACGTTCCACCACTGGTTACTTTTTAGCATTGAAGGTTTTGCAAACCAAAGATTGAGCTTTATTTCGGCTTTCATTCAACTGTATCATTTGTGTAACCCTGACATCTGTGTATATGCAATCACTTCTTTGCCGTTGTTTACCGGAATGGCGTCCTCTTATTGTATCTGTAGCAATTTAGATTTTTTTACAATGACCAGGTTGCTAAGTTTGTAAATAATATTAAATACCATACCTACTTTATTTGAGTATGTTGGTATTTTTCTTAAACTATAATTGCATATCTACCACATGTTTTACAGATTAAAAATATTATTTAGAATTAAAAAATGGTTTTAAACTGTTTGCACAAAAAAAATATTCTGCACATACCTAGGTCTACCCAACATTGTAAGATATTTTCTATACTCTGAAAGATATTTGTTTAATTCATCAATATTTCTAAAAACATCTGGTCGTCGTGGAGGTTCTAATTTATTGGTAGTAGTAGCAGTACTAGTGGTATCATTATTGATAATAGTAGTGGTATTATCAGCATCTTTTATAGTAGTGATGATTGATAAATAGATGTTTCTTTCTAACGTGCACAATGTTTACTGCAAAATCTATTAAAATATAAAAATTGTTATTATACTATCTATTTTCATCATTTAACAAACCTCAAAATAATTGTACCTGTGCAGTATTGAAAAAAACGTGTCCAATTTGATTTTCACATTTTTTTATCTTATTCAAACGTCAATCAAAACAAAAACATAATATAATCACAAAAATATTATTTAAAAAATTAGGTCGTGATGAAGTAAATTTAAATTATGTTTTAACTTAAAATCATAGTGCCTGTGCTATTCGTGCCACCCCACCTTTGTTGTTCTTTCAATGTTATCTATCATTTTAAGAAGTATGTGTATGCGTACATAATGAGAAAATTTCAACCAGTAAATAGTTGTACACGTTGTCTGCTCAGTAATCAATATGCAAGTATTTTTGTCTGTTTTATAGAAACAAATACCACTTTTTAAATTGATTAATATAATTTTTTATATAAAGTTTATTTAATAATTTTTATAAAACCAATATAGTATTTATTACATAAATATTTTTTAACCGTATAATTTAGGTTTATTGAAAATTTGTTATACACAATACCGTGTTTTACTATGCAGTATATTGATTCTTTTCAGTCAGCGTTTCATTAGTTACAATCAAAATTAATTAATATCAAAATAATTTTTTTTATTATTATAATATATATTTTTGGTTGTTGATTTTCATAAAAGATTTAAATAAACGTATTTTGATTGAAAACTTGAAATATACTATTTTTCTGCTCCTACCTACCAAATACTTGTGAAATAATGACAAAGACGTGTCTAATTTGATTTTCCTTTTTTATTATCTTATTCAAACGTCAATCAAGACGAAAACATAATATAATCACAAAAATATTATTGTATGTTGGTATTTTTCTTACACTATAATTGCATATCTACCACATGTTTTACAGATTAAAAATATTATTTAGAATTAAAAAATGGTTTTAAAATTTTTCACAAGTATAATCATTTTAAAATATTTTATAAGGTTAATATTTTTATTTTAAAAAATTGTGCTTTCCGTTTTTAAAAAAATATTCTGCATATACCTAGGTCTACCCAATATTGAATAATATTTTCTAAGCTCTGAAAGATATTTGCTTAATTCATCAACATTTCTAAAAACATCTGGTCGTCGTGGAGGTTCTAATTTATTTATTGTTAGGCTGCCTTTAATGTACAATAACGTCAAGAATGTCAAACATATAATAAATTTGGTTAATGTGTTTGTCATATTCTGGCAAATAATTAACCTGTATTAAGTAAAACGAGTAAAAAATATTGTACCATTTATTCCATCATACATACAAAATATGTGCAATTTCTGACATTTATTTATTTCAAAAATATTATTAAATATTAAATGCAATACAATACAAAAAGTCTATTGCTTGATGTATTTCTGGACAACTAAGCAGTGCTACCTTTATTAAAATATTTTTAAATAATAATTAACACAGTCATTTTGCATAACCATTAACATATTTTAAAGTAGGATTGCATATTACAGTAGGTACACAGTTCGATGTCAACATCAATGTAGTATTATTTCTCAGTTTTTGTATCATTACCTAATTATATCTAGCACATTTCACAAACATTAATGTAACAATATTAATAAAAACTATTATTTCCTACCAATGTTAATATAAAATTGTAATTTGATCTAAAAGTAAGAATTAAATATTTTTGAAACATTTTAAATAAAGAAATTACTTGCTTAAAAATAGGAAATATATATGTATATATATATATATATATGTATATATATATATATGATATATATATATATATATATATATATATATATATATATATATAAACTCATATCTATTAGAAACAATTCTATAATTTTTGTAATAAAATACATTTTCATAAAATAATGTTTTTATTTTTCAATAATATTGTATAATTAATAATAAAAGGTTAATAAATAATAACAGTAATAATAATGTATCAGCATAATAAAACTGTTATTAATAAACATTTTATACAAAATTAGAAATACACAAGAAATGATTTGAGATAGATGTATATTGAGGTGTTTGGAATAACTCAGTTGCTAAACTTCTGTCTGCAGGTATTAAATAAAAACTACAGGTTTAGCTCTTTGAACTATTCACTTAATATAAGTATTATAGCAAATTATTTAGGGAATCAACATAAAAAACTATTATATAAAACAGGTTATTTACACTTTTCTAATTATTACTTATATTGTTTATTTAAATTAATTAGTAAGGTATTTTTAAAGGGTGAGAAGTGTATATTTTAATAAGCACATTAAAAATATTAATATACCTAAATTATATTTAATTATATAGATTAGATTAATACAAAAATTTAGTATTGTAATAATTACTATTTCATAAAAAAACAGCAAGAAAACAGTTTACAAAAAACATTAGTATATAAACGAATTTTTAAAAACTACGTGTGCACAGAAAAATGTTCATGTATTCTTCGAAATGATATATGTACATTAACAGAATGTTGATAACAAGATGCAAAAGATGATAACAATAAAAATTGTAAATTGAACGCAATTCTAGATGTAAATTTTATTAATATAATCATATGGTTAAAAACTTTATTTTGATCTTAATTTAATAAAATATATTTCTTTTTATAATTTGATTTATAGACAACGAAGTAGGATTAAATAAAAACTGCTAACTTTTTAAAAATTGGCATTTAGTACTTCTGATATTAGTTGTATCTATTTTGCTTTCTGCATAATTAATCAATTCATATATATATATATATATATATAAATGTATAATTTTAAAATTATCAATCTTGTGCTAAAAAATGATACGCTTTTAATCTATATAATTTTTAAAACAATACAAAATTCTGATTTTTGAACTTTTATATTAGCATAATGTTACTTCCGAAAATTTACAGAACAATATTTGTTTCTTTAAAACAGACAAAAATACGTGCATATTCATTACATATATGTAGTTTTTGCCTGAGCGTATAATGTGTACAACTATTTACTGCTTGATCTTTCCTCATGATGTACGCATACACATATTTCTTAAAATGATAGATAACATTGAGAGAACAACAGAGCTAGGGGTGGCACGAATGACAAAGGTACTATGATTTTAACTTAAAACATAAATAAATTTACTTTATTACGACCTATTTTTTAAAATATAATTTTTGTGATTACATTTTGTTTACGCTAGTATTAGTATTAATACTAAAATTACTACTATTACTAAAATAATGTATATCATTAAATTTTAAAAAAATTTAAAATTAGGTCGTAATGAACGAACTAATTTTTAAAATAATATTTTTGTGATTATATTATGTTTTTGTTTTGATTGACGTTGGAATAAGATAATAACAGTATAGTATTAGTAGTAGATATTTGTATATATATATATATATATATATATATATATATATATATAAATATATATATATATATATATATATATATATATATATATATATATATATATATATATATATATATATATATGAATTGATTAATTATGCAGAAAGCAAAATAGATACAACTAATATCAGAAGTACTAAATGCCAATTTTTAAAAAGTGTATACAGTAAATAAAAAGGTAACTATTAAAATCAACGTACAATAATCAATTTACTTTTGTGTTCTTTATTTATATTAAACACATCAAAGTTGTAATTATTACCAATAACTCAGAAAAATTTACAATTACTAATTGAAATTGTCCGTTTCGCTTTTTTGTAGAAAAACAATTGTGCATGTTCCTTCGAATCTCGTACAACAATTCTACCAATTCCTAATCAAGGTAACAACCGCTTTACGATATTTACGTTACAAAATTTACTATACACACAAATTTGCATCTTATATACAAGTTAAATTTTTAACCTCTTACCTTCTATTACAATTACGAAAATAATGTTTATACTGAAAAAAGTAAAATATGAATACGGACATTTTCTAATACTACGATGAGTAATGGTGAAAGTACAATTGCAGCTACAAGTATTAATTCCAGTACTTATACTGCTTCTAATATTGTTACTTTTACTACTGGTATTAATAATATCACTTCTACTGCGAATATTATAAATAACATTGACACTACGTAGATCATTTATAATAGTACTGCTACTACTACTAAAACAACTAATACTATTACTACTAATAATAATTATTATACAACAGCTACTCCTAATACTACTATGAACAACATTAATAATGTTGTCACAATTACTCTTACTACTACTGGTACTAGTAATTCTGCTATTGCCACTATTTTTTCTACTACTGCAATTAATACAACTATATCTACAAATATTACGTAGATTAATAATATCTCTATTATGACTACTACTACTACTAATATTAATGCTACAAATTGCATTATCACTGCAAATACTATTACTATCGTAGCCCATGTGTAATGAACGACCTCATTTTTTTTTCATTGACGTCTGAATAAGATAAGAAAAAGGGAAAATCAAATTGGACACGTCTTTGTCAATATTGCACAAGTGCATTTATTTTGTGGTTTGTTAAATGATGAAAATAGATAGTATAATAACAATTTTTATATTTTAATAGATTTTGCAGCACACATTATGCATGTTAGGAAGAAATATCTATTAATCAATCGCCACTGCTACAAACGATGCTGATAATACCACCACTATTATCAATAATGACACCACTAGTACTGCTACTACTACCAATACTACTATTGCTACTATTACAACTACTTTTGTACTGCCACCAATAATACAACTATTACTACTTCGGCCAGTATTATTAATATAACTACTACTGCTAACAATAATAATAACAATATTATTACTGCTAATATTACGGATACTAATGCTACTATTACGAATACGTTGAGAGCCAGAATCGTTGCCAGTACTAATACGACTTTTACTATTATTATTCCCATTATTTATGTGCCGGATCCGTTTTGTAATATAATGTTCGACTCCAACCTAGTAGCAATTTAAGTAATATTGGTAGTAGTAACAAAAACAGTTGTAGCAGCAAAATATCAGTATCAGTAGTGGCACTGGTACTATGAGTAGTAATAAGAAGGCTGGTAGCAGTATTATTAGTACTATCACTAGTAATATCAAAAGTATCAATAGTATATTAATTATTAGTAATAATTAGCAGTAGTAGTAAAAAGAATATGTGTAGTATTATTTGAAGTGATATTAGAGATACTACTAGTAAAAGTATTACTAATAGAAGCAGTATTAGTACTGGCAGCAATAGTTGCGGTCACAGTAGTAATTTTACCGATAATGTTGTAGTACAAAAAGTATTATTACTGTTATTTAAAATACTATTACTGGTCGTAGAAGTGGTATTAAATTTAATGGTATAAATTATTTTAGTAATAGTAATAATATTAATATTAGTATTAGTATTAATATTAATTTTAATACTTGTAGTAGCAGTATTAAAAGTACTAGTATTGGTAGTAGTAGTAGTTGTTGTAATATTAGTATTAGTATTAGTAGTGGCAGTGTTAGTTTTTATGTGGTAGTAATTCTATTAGTAATGTTAGTAGTAGTACCGGTAGTAGTATTAGTAGTAAATATTTTAATAATAACAATGTTAATAATGTTAAATTTGATTTTATTGTTTGCTACTTTAAATGTTTTACGGGAAAATTCGTTTATTATTGAGCGATGCCAAATGTAATTGCGCATTAATTGCCAGTAATGGTGATTAAACCTACATGAATTTATGAATGCTACGTTTGGTAATATACTACAAACATGTAAATAAAAATTTAAATGATGTATGATGAAATAGAAATAGGGAAATATTAAATAAATTGTTATAAAAAATAATTAGTTTTTTCGTAAAAGAATGCAAAGACGTTTAATAAATGTGTTTTATAAATATACAATCAAACGCTAATTAAAATACATTTAGAAATATTTTCTATTACAACTTCCAAAGCAACTACTTTTGTGAACTGTAAATTAAGAATTTTTAAAGTAAGTTAATGGTTAAAACATTTTAATAAAATGGTGTGTATATACTTTTTTGGGCAACTTAGCATTTTGAAATAAATATTTTTATGTAAATATAAATAAATTATTAAGTACTTAACATTATTTTAAATTCTTAATAATTATTTTGACAGAAATGCATTAGGAGATAGCAAATTAAAGTAGATTAATTTTAAAAAATTTTAACACTAATTTATTTAAGTGGTATGTATAAACTGTATATATACTATTTATATACTAAAAAAGTTTATAATAGTATTAAATATAAATCAATTTAATAGGTCTGATTGTTTCTCGTTGTAATGTATATATAAAAAATTAAAAATAATGCATACTACTTAATAGTTACTTTATATCCATTTAAAATTATTCACTTTAGAATGTCGAGACCGTTTTAACTACTTTCATATAAACGAAATTATTTATTACAAGTTACGCATTTTATATAATAGAGAATTGTTTCTTATTTTATATGCTTAAAATCATCGTTTAGAAATGTTTATTTATACTCAAATTATATGCTTTTACAACGCAAATTTTAACGTCGTTTTTACCTCATAATAAAAATTTCAATTTAAATAAAAATATTAATTTATATTTTTAAAAATAACTAATTAAATATTTTTTAATATTTTGTTTTTAGATACATGATTTTTAATGATATGTTACCATAGAAATAAATAATTTAATTAATTCAAAAACCCATTTATAAAAACCGATTACTTTGGAAACGTTGCTTTTTCTACCTAATTTTACATAATTTGTTTTTCAAGTTAAGTTAAAAATTAATATTTTCACAAAAATTAAAATTCAAAATGCACTATATCTTATTAAAACAACCTAAAAATTGCATTAATGTTTTTGAAAACATTTTAGGTATTTTCTTAAGAATATTAATATTGTCGTGTAACAGAAAAACGGTAAATACACTAGTCTTTAAATTATAAAATATAATTAACACGAATTTGGGTATTTGGTAGCTAAAAGTAGAAAAATAGTATATTTTAAGTTTTTAATCAAAAAACGTTTATTTAAATCTTTTATGAAAATTAACAACCAAAAGTATATTTTATAATAATAAAATGAATTTATTTTAATATTAATTAATTTTGATTGTAACTAATAAAACACTGACTGAATAGAATCAATATGCTGTATAGTATAACAAGTTATTGTGTATAACAAATTTTGTATAAACCTAAAATTATACGGTTAAAAAAAATATTTATGTAATAAATATTATATTGGTTGTATAAAAATTATTAAATAAACTTTATATAAAAAATATATTAATTAATTTAAAAAGTGGTATTTTTATAGTGAAATATAGCAATGTTTCTTAAACTAAAATCTAATTTACTTACGTAGAATCACAATTTTTTTATAGAAATAACAATATGTAATTGTCTTTAAATTTATTTTGTATAGATAATAACTTAATTTAAACATAACATGGGCTAAAATAAAAATAATTATATTTTTGAAAATCGTCATTTAATAGTTCTAATATTATTGATATGTATTTGTGTTTTTTTTTGTATAATAATCAAAACATGTATAAACATATTTAAATGAATTTTTTTTTTCCAAATTAATATATTTGTTAAAATTTAGATTACATAAAACTATATTAGCATTCGTAATCAAGAACATACCAAAACACCTAATCCAAGTTACCACAAACACAAGCCAATACATTTATTATTTAATATTTTGTAGTACATTATACATAAAACAATTTAGTAGCCGTAAAAACAAGATATATTTTGCATCTGTTTTATTATCTTACATTGTCAGGCAGTTTATATATATATATATATATATATACATTTATTATTTAATATTTTGTAGTACATTATACATATAACAATTTAGTAGCCGTAAAAACAAGATATATTTTGCATCTGTTTTATTATCTTACATTGTCAGGCAGTAAATATATATATATATACCCATTTTAACAATTAACGCAAAAATTACAAAGGTATTAAATCTAAATTAATTTATTATATCCAATTGTTTTTTCGTAAAAACAAATATCGGGAATTAAAAATATAATTAAATAGTGACATTAAAGCAAATGGATTATTTTGTTTTGATTTAGATAGCAGTCTGTTTATCTACCGTATATATTTATGTTTGTGACTGACGAGAATATACCAAATGAATTAATCTCGCAGTTTACATCTTCTTACATTTTTATTTGGAATTCGTAGTTGAATCGATGGAAAGGTCCTCCATATTACGTCACTTACTACAAACCAAACATCAAATCAACTTTAAAAATTGTTTTAAAGTGCTAATTACTTCTCCAGCTTTGAATATGTTAAAAATTCTTGAATCTGTTTATATTCACACATTGAAACCAGGTTTGTGTGCACAAAAACAGTTCGTCACTACATTGAACTTAGCTTGATCGTAATGATTGTGTGTAAATGTTTGAGTTGTGCTAATTTAAATGTTATCTGTACCCCCCTTCTTTGTATATATATATATATATACTAAAATGTTATATGTTTGTGACTGATAAGAATATACGAAATGAATTCATCTCACAGTTTACGTCTTCTTATATTTTTATTTGGAATTATAAAGGGAACCCAATACTTTAAATTTAACATTATGTCGGTTTATAAAAAGTCTACACTATATTATTAACTGCCAAGTTACGTCATTTTACGTAGTTTAGTTGATAAAATTATTTTTTAAACAAATTGTGTTTTTAATTCTAGTTTTAGTAAAAAGTTTTATTATACTTTTTTATAAGAATACATGTTGTATATTAGTACAGTTACAGTTAGCTTAATAAACTTCAGTAGAAGTATATTTATCATTATAGGATACAAAATATAGAATTAAAAAAGAATAAAGAGGACAAATAAGAAAGAAATTTTTTTAATAATATAAAAATTTACAAAGCTATTCTTCGTTTGTTAAAAAAATTATTGTTTAACGTCAAAACAATAAAATACACTATTTTAAATTTTTTTAAATATAATTAACACACATTTAGTTATTTGTTACCTAGGAGCAAAAGTTCTTTGTAATCACAAAAAGTTTAGTTAATTTTTTATTACAAAATATGAATACAAAAATTATGTTCTGTAATAGTAAAATAAAATTGTTTTTAATACTAATTAATTTTAATTTTAGTTAATGAAAAACTGACTTAAAAGAATTGATATATTGCATAATAAAATAAGTTACTGTGTATAAACATTTTTGTAAAATTTTAATATTTTATAGATAGAAAAACATATTTATCAACAAATATTGAATTGGTTCTATAAAACGTATTAAATAATTCTTATATAAAAAATTATATCAATCAATTTAAGCCGTGGTAATTTCATATTAAAATATAACAATATTTTTAATCTAAAATGTAATTTACTTATGCCCAGATTGTAATTGTTAATTAACATTATAATTTGTGTTATAATGTCACAAAATTAAGTTTAATTGTATTTAAATTTATTTTGTTTATACAAAAATCTTAATTTAAATATAACATGGGCTAAAATAAAAATAATTATATCTTTAAAAATTACTATTTAATAGTTCTAATATTAATAATATTTATTTTGTTTTTTATCATAAAACTTAACATGTATAAGCATATTTAAATTAAAACATTATTTACTGAAATTAATTTTTTGTTAACATTTAGATTACATAAAACTATGTCAACATTTTAAACAAGAGCATAACAAAACACCTAAACCAAGTGGTTACAAACGCGAGCTAATATTTTACAGTAAATTATACATAAAACAATTTATTAGCTCTAAAAATTAGATATGTTTAGCTCTATTATATTTAACGTCATATTTCATGTTAATAATTTTGCTCAATCTTGAATTATGAGTCAGTTAATATTTTATGTAAATATTATATTAGTTGCAATATATATCTATAAAATTATACTTGTATTTTAATCATCACATAATATTGCACAATTTATAGCTAAAGTGACATAAATTTTGTATGTTGTGTAGTTGCTACAATTCTTTAAGATTAATAACGACATTTTTAACACTAATTAGTTTAGGAGTTAAATGTTTTACATGTTGCAAATATTATCTTAGCAGTACTAATTAAAAAATAAATAAAAACTAACATTTTCTACCATTATTATTATTATTGTTATTAATAATAATAATAATAATAATAATAATAATAATAATAATAATAATAATAATAATAATAATAATAATAATAATAGGGAACGATCCATTTACATATTTATTTAAAAAAAAATGTTTTGTCTTTAGAATACATTATTTAGCATTTTAAAAATAAATAAAAAATTTCCTTTTTATTAAAATTTTTTTAAATAAAAGTTATATTTTTAATTTGCTATAATAAAAACAATGACTGATTGCAATATTCAAACTGAAATTATTTCGCAATAAAAAATTTAAATTGTTTTAACCTTGAATATACCTATTAGATTAATTAATAAAAAAATTGATAATTTTCAGATTATTATTTCTTTGAAAATAAATATTATTTCTTTTAAAAATACATGACTCATATAAACAAAGAATTCTGCACCAAATATTTGATTGGTCAAATAAAAACAATTTAATAATAATTTAATATAAATAATTTTAAAAATCATTTGTTTGATAAAAATTGGTACAATAAAAAATATCTAATTTAATGAATAAGGTCAATCTGGCCAGTTTGAAAATTTTGGTAAATTTGGTGGTAATTTTGTTTGGTTTTTCTATTATTTTACATAGGATTTTGTTAAATTTTTATTAGCCAATAAAATTAAATTAGGTCAAATGTTGTATTAAAAACTGATGATGTCTAGCAAATCTGGAAAATTCGTAAAATAAACGTGTTTAGTATGTAGAAAATTTTCGTGAATTAAACATTAACCAATTGTACATAAATAGACTAAATGGATCTACAAGCGAAAAGTATGTTCATTTTATTATTACAAAATTAAAAAGAAATTGGATAATAAAATTGAAGAAAGTAAACAAAGAAAATTTACAACATTTTTAATATTGGATTTTTAAATGATTATAAAATTACCAAAATTAATTTTTAATTTGGGATAATTTATGTTCTATTTAGCTGTACTCTAAGATTCAGATTAATAGAGTTTACCAAAAAATATGAAATTTATCTTGAATGATGGAATTGAAAATGTGTATGCTGTTATGTACCGATTTTGCGCTCAACATTCCAAAGTCAAGTGTAGTGTGTATTTTATTAAAGATTACAATTTTTTTACAAAATAAGTTGCTTACGTGTGTTATCTACATAGATAATGTGCTATGAAGTATCTGGAGTTACAAAAAGGGATCCGTACAAACAAAATCTAAAACGGTTAGAAATTAATGAATTTTTAAAAATAATTATTGTAGTCATAATTTTAGCAAGATGTCTCAAGGGATTTAAAACATGTTTAAATAATGATCCAGGGTATATTTACGAAATGGTAATCTGGTTTTCACTATAACTTACAGTTCACTATATGTTCGGCTTATTTAATCTGCAGAAACGTTTTAAACAAAAAATGGATTTTTGTACATTTGATCCTCAACATCCCGGAATTAAGTGTTATTAATTTAATGTTTGGTTTTTTTTAAAGGGTAGGTTAACAAGTTGTAAAATAACGTAATACTTATAGAGAATATTGTTTATGTTATAAAGAATTAAGTTTCAAAGGATTTTATTGGTACCTTGATGTACTGAGATTGGGATTGGCAAGCAGACGTTATAAAAGACAGTAAATGTTTCTTAAATTGTTGACATTATACAGTTAGTAACATTTTCTTTACATGTTCATGCATTTTAGTTAATAAAGTTATTTTTTTACCGACTTATGTGCTTTTAATTTAAGTCTTAGTAAATAGTGGTTTTATGCTTTATTACAAGAATAGATGTTGTTGTTTACTATAATTAGAAATTATTTTTGCGAATAATGCTACTTGATGTGTATTGTTAAAGTATTATTTTAGGTATGTATTAGTACAAGTTAAATATGTCTAAGATAAGTAACTAGAGCAGGATGCGACAAAGTATCACAGTGCTTCCATTTTCGCACGTCAAGCGACATAAATTGTATTATTATTATTATTATTATTATTATTATTATTATTATTATTATTATTATTATATTCACTGTTAAGCATTGCGTAAACAGACTCGTCCTTTAGTGGGAAAGAGTTGAAGAGGCACAACCGGCTATTATTTTATTGTGATAAATAACTACTTGCTAAATTATTAATATCTTTTGTAAACTATTTAAATTACAAACTTTAACAAATCATATAAAATATTAATGTTATAAAAATATTCTATTAGTTACTTTATACTGGATTGATCGTTTCCGCATTGAAACATTTAGGCTACTTACACAAATGTGTAATAATGCAAATATTTAAAACAAAATTCAAAAACAAAATTATGAATGATATTTATTTTTAATTTGAATTATGTTAGTTTTAATGATGAAAAACAATTAATTGTGTTTTCATATTGATTTGTATTCGTTTATCCTTTTGTTGAGTTATCTTTTGCGAAATCTAACAAAAAGATATAAATAAGGCAAGTTAATAAGTGAATGCTAACATGTTAAAATAATTGCAAAATTAATAATTTAATTATGCCATATATATTGTTTGCAATGAGCACAATATTTTGGTGTTTTGTAAATTGTGGTACATTTTTTAGTAAT
>JAKXYG010001177.1:0-107500 GCA_025895645.1 Cardicola forsteri
GCATTGCACACACACACACCCAACACACCCATACTGAGTATACTTTAATCGCAATGCAGTCAAATATATAAACGATTTTTAACAACAAGTCAAACCGATAATCTAACCTCTCAAAAAATGTAAATAAATATTTAAATATGCACGAAAAATCATGTACAGGTTTATTAATTAGGTTAGATGTAATTTTACTTCATTTTTAAACTGAATTATTTGTAATATTATTACAGCAATATTTGGTTAGTGACTGTATCACGTCTCCATTGTTTCTATGTACGTTAAACGACTATTTTTTATAGAAAAATGCCAATAATCCGGAGGATTTAAGTAACATTTATAAAGTCTCACTTTCCAACGATGGTCATATTCCTGACTGTTCCTCCTCCATGTGGTCCGAGTGCACAGCGGTATGACTGGGGTTTCACTGAATTCCCATTCAGTGAATGGGTTCTAGCATGCACCTCAAGATGCTCAAAAGGTATCTCAAGATATCCATTTACCGTATGCAGCCGGCTAGGCTTATGAATCCGCCAACCGGCGTCAATCCTATAGAAAATTGCCTAGTCAATTCCTGTAAGCACTGGCATTAAGAGGGGGGAAACCGATCCCTACTTAACGCGTGCACAGGTGACGGATAGTGGAATGACCTTTAACAATAAAGGTTAGCTGTGAATAAGGCTGTGCCAAATAAACAGCCGTGGACCAAACGGATACTCAGGCGTTAAGGTTGTTAACGCGTCGACAAGAAGGCGACAACGGTTATCGGTGTCACCCTGAGTATTATCACCAAGCAGCCCTATCTAGGGACGGTGCACTGCTTGCTCCACCCGGAGAGAAGCCTAGAAAAGGTGGTTTAAAAATTGCTCATCTTGTCACCAGAATGGCTGGCCGCGGCTAACTGGTCTATATACTCGCGGTCGAAACTCTCTGTAAACACTAGCGTCATTTATCCCCCCCACCGCCGCCGCCCAAGTTCAATTCGCATCCAACAACCTGTTAGTATAGGAATTTGAAAAGCTTTTAAAACTCGGAATCAATAAAGAGGTGACTCTGAAAAGCCTTCTATGTAGCGAAGTTGTCATGGCAGACGTGCCAAATATAGATAACGGCATTTTATCGCATTAAAACAAAACAAAACAGACAGTCAAATAATAGTAGGCCAAATGAACACCATAAACAACAACAGCAATAACAAAAACCCAAGCCACACACGCACATGTATACATAGAGCATGTTAAACACAACAAAAACCTACAACATGGACATGCGTACCAACACCAAAACACCCATATTACCTGGATGATTGACAGCTAAATGACTATCGTCATGTACAGTCGTATGAGTACTGCCGTACGATCCTTTAAAAACGTTGACTAGCTGCTGACAGACTGGGGCGCGTTTACTGTTGCACAACTTTCTGCCCGACTTTATCGTCAATGCTTCACTAGTATGTGCCTGACGACTAGTTGAAGCAATGGACGATGCATTCCTTAGAGCAGTCAATCCTGAATTGGCCTTTACATTGGATGGTTGGGTCAGATGTCTTGGTGGTGGTGGTGGTGATGATGCGTATGACATTAGCAATGGAGACGAATCGCCGTTAGCTGGGTGAAAGATATCACACTTTGCAAATGAGTCCAAATAAAACAAACAAAAAGGGGGACACATACATACTTACACACACACATTTACACATTGAGCGATGACAAAGTTGGGAATAACATGTATAATATTTTAAAAATGTATTGAACTGATGCATCAACGAAAAAATGCTCCAATTTCTGGTTTTTTCTCAACAAGGAATATGTCATGTGTAAAAATCGAAAAAAGGTCGCATTATTGTATAAAACTGTATAAAGTAACTGGCCAATCGGAAATATAAGAATTTGAGTATAATGCCCATACAATCTCAATTTCCAATAATGGTGATATGCCTGACTGTTCGTCCTCTACGTGGTGCGTCCTGGACTAGATGCTGAAAGACATCTAGACTAATAACATCAGGGATCGAGTGCACAGCAATATAACTAGGTTCTCGCCACGGCGGGTGATTGTAAGCATACACTCAGAGTGCTTAAAAGGTATATGTATACGATATGTAGCTCTTGGGTTAAGAGAGATTACCCTGAAAAAAAATCGGACGACATCGTCACCATGATGCCGTCTACTAGTCAAAACATTTTGTTAATCTTCCACGTTTGTGCTACGCTTATCAAGCCATCGAAATTGCTTGTTTTATATGCCATATAAATATGGAAAATAATGAAGAGGTGACCACTACCACAATAAATGAGTGAATAAATACTCCGTTTATCATTGAAGGTAGCAACTATGTAAAATATTTTGCACACGTACATGTATACACTCCATCTGGAAAGACAAGAAATGAACCAATCTAGTCAGTTCCAAGTCTGGACAAAAAGGCGATATAAGCGCAAATTTAGTAACTTGGCTTCTAGAATTGTTCCAGAAACAAATAAAGGATGCCCTTAGTGCAGATAAAACGTGATAACACAACCCAGATGATAGGGTTGTGTAAAACCCGAAAGGAAGCTCAATCTTCGATTTACACTGCCCGAATGACCAGTAAGAACGGTTTTGGAATAGACAATTGATTATGGAAAAAGTAAGGTTGGGGGGGGGTGTAGACGACAGACAATGTAACTGACAACGATTTGTTTCTAAAGTTTTTAAATTTAAAATAATAAAAAACATTTATTTTTATTAGAGTATTGTTAAACTTGAGAACTGTGTTTTAAAATTTTTCGTGTAATAACTCAATTGTTCAAAGAATTCTATCTTAAAATTATTTAATTAACTATAAAGCCTACATAATTACGTCTTCACCTTTTATTTATATCCAAGTAAAATACCTACACCACTGTCTTTAGTTAGAGTGGTAACTGTATATATATATATATATATATATATATATATATATATATATATATATTGAACGATGTCAGTGAAATAACAAATTCCCTCCAGAAAAGATCAGAAATGAACCAAAATAGCCCGTCCCAATGACAATTGATGATGGCAAAAGAAATGTTGCGGGTAGACGACAAAAAATGTGGCTGACAACCATTTGGGAAGATTTAATTGAAATGAACATTTCACAGAGGGGATCAAACAAACACTTTGGCACAATGGTCAAACACATGGAATCATCTTGCTCTTATTTCTATCAAGTTGCCGCATGCTTATTTTAAAGCAAAAGGCTTTTGGAATAAAACAATAATAATAATAACACATATACAGTTTAATATGCATGTTCGTTTGTTGACTTTGCAATACTATTGTACCAGTCCACTGTTTAATTAAAAATCACTTAAATACGCTCAATGTGTCACACACACACACACACTCAACTCCAAAGACACATTTCTTTACTGATTGATTTTTCAATTGTGCTAATTATGTAGACTGATTTAACAAAATCCAATGTCCAAGTGTGAATAATACACCACTTTGAAAAGCATTCAAATTCATTACCGTAGTTTAAGTCTGTACAGGTTATATTCCAAAACCATACAGTGCTCGTATACATTTGAAGTATCTTAAATGCAAATCAATATCGATTTTTTCTTGAAAAAAAAGTAAAAAGTGTTTGATTTCACGCTACGCTCTGTAATTCTAGTCTAGAATGTATCAAATCGATACCAATAATTCCAAAACTGAGTAGTACTTGTAAAGTTTCCATTTCCAATGAGAGAAATAATTCTACATCCATACTTCCATGTAGTACATCCTCGATCATACTAACATGGATTAGAGATCAAATGCACAGCGGTATAACTGAATGTAGACTTGCCAGATGGCTGCAAACATATATATATATATATATATATATATATATATATATACATATATATATGAAGCTCGTACCCTATTTTGGTAAACAACAGAGCCGTCACAAACATGCTGATGCTAATAATCCTGAGGATCTGAGTAATGCTTATAAAGTTTCGAATTCCGATGACGGTAATATTCCTGACTTCATCCTCCATGTGGTGCATCGTGAACTAGGTGCCAACAGACATCTTGACTAATAACAGCACAGCGGTATAACTGGGCTTTCATTGGATTCCTCCTGCTCAGTGAATGAATGCTAGCATACACCTGAGATGCCTAGAAAGTATCGCAAAGTAACTATTTACCATATGTAGCCGGTGTCAAACCTAAAGAGGATCGCCTCGTCAATTCCTGTAAACACCGGCATCGTTGCAAAGAAGCGGCCTTCTAACCAAGAAATTTCATTTATCTCTCTATCTTCAACTGGCATCCGACAACCTTTTTGTATAGGAATTCGGGTAGCTATTCAAACTTGGAATCAATGAGGTGACTCTACCACCAACTTACGTTGTGTTTGTTGTACATATGGCGTTTTATTTGCACACAATCATTTGAACAGCCTGTGCAAATAAGGAAGTGATTACATCACCCAACCCATTAATAAATTGAGGGTCAGAAGTGCTAAATGTAGCACAAAAATTATTATTATTATTATTATTATTATTAACTATTATTATTATTATTGACTTATTATTATTAATATTATTATTATTGACTATTATTATTATTATTACTATTATTATTATTGCTTAAATGCTTGACGAGAAACATGTTTTACAGAGCTCAACGCTCTACCATTAGACCGCCACACCGCTCCCCGATTCACAAACAAATGAAAATGGCTTAAATTATCACAATAAACAACATCCTACAGCTTTCTAGCGATGCGCTACAAATCACACATGTAGACTTCATTGCAAAATTTTAATCGATGGTTTTAATCGTACCTTTCGCAAACTTGTTAAATTAGAACCAATAAAACGTTTTTCAAATGTGAAGCTATACACACACACACACAAATCAAACGACATACACAAATATAAACAAAAAACAATCGGTGTGTGGTGATGATATTCAAAATCATTATTATTATTATTATTATTATTATTATTATTATTATTATTATTATTATTATTATTATTATTATTATTATTATTATTATTATTATTATTATTATTATTATTATGTTATTACAGTGAAAATCATTAAGTATTGAGTGTAGAATGGATATCGCAAAACACACTGTAATGAAAATACGTAATATATTGTTCAACTTACTGTTGTGTTGTCGACGAATATCGCTAAAATGAAAAAATAAATAGAAACATAAATTGCAACACTGATCTGTTGATGGAAAATGCAACCGTGTAGTTCAGCAATGCAATCTCCAATTTTGCAAGCAAAAATATTCATTCCATTTTGGTTGGTAATCACGTCGTCACCTCTTCAATATTTTCCATATTACTAGGGCATAGCCAATCGATCGACTTCGATGGGTTTTTATAAGCGGAACAAATGTAAAAGGATAACAAAGTTTCTTGACTGGTTCGCAAAAATTGACCAGAACACCTGATTTTTTGCCATAGCTATTTCCCTTAGCCCAATGGCATATACCTTTAGATACCTTTTAAGTATCCTGAATGTATGTTTGCACCCACCCGCTAAAGCAGGAACCCAGTTATACCACAGGCTCTCGGTCCCTGTTGTTATTAGTCTAGATGCCTTTCAGTACCTAGTCTAGGATGCACCACATAGAAGAGGAACAGTTAGGAATATCACCATCATTAGAAATAGAGACTTTATAAGCATTACACTCAAATCCTCTCCATTTTTAATCACGGTAATATTTCTCACTGTTGCCATTACATGATGTATCCTAGACTGGCACCACAAGGATCTCCGTTTTGGTGTACATTCAAAGTATCTAGAAGGAATCGTAAGTCATACGTATACTCCATATGTCGCCATTCAAATAAGTAGAATAATCCAGACATTAAATCCATCATTGCGAACAATCACCTTGTCACAAGAAACTTTGCTATACTTTTACTTTTGCTACACTTATCAAGACAATGGAGTTGATCGTTCAATATGTCGTACAAATGAATGAATGAAGAGGTGACGTAACGCCAATAGTCGGGTGTTTGTTAGCGAAATGCTGTCGAATAGAACAAAACCGTGTGACTAGTTTGCTTTTAAGGTCCAATGAAATATTCAAAGTCGCTTGTATCAGTCTGTGCATGCCATAATTCTACCATTAAGTCGTAAAAATGCATGAAAACCAATTTGGATAGACGAAAGCAACTTACACTTTGTGATAAAGTCCGATTAATACGACAGCAACAACGAAAAACATGGAATAGAAACCGAACATTGCCACAATGGGAATCCAATAATACATGCCTGTGTAAGCGACAAAAAAACACAAGTAATCTACAATTCATTTCCATCGTTTATTGAACTTTTCGCAAATATATAAACGTTTTGTAATAGTGCGTGTGTTTTTGTAACAATGCATTAAAAATTTTCCGCTTAGTAACCTGACCACAGTTTATTTTAAAAAACCCACAGTCAAACATGAACACAAAAGATACTGACAATTTGAATAGTGCATTTCAGACATTTCATTTTAGTTGGTGACGTGGCCACCCCTTCATTATTTTCCATATTTATACGGCATACCAAACGATCGACTTCAATGGTTTGATAAGCGTAACAAACGTAAAACAATAACAAAGTCTCTTGGATGGTAGACGGTATTCTTGTGACGGCGCCACTGTTCGCAAAGATTGACGAGGCCGACTATTTTCTTATCAAGATTATCTCCCTTAACCGAACGGATACATACGGTATGCATATAGCTTAAAATACATTTTAAGTACCCTAGGTGTATGCTTGTACCCACCCCCGTTATACCGCTGTGTTTTTATTAGTCTAGATGCATATGGACACATAGTCCAAGATGCACCACGTGGAGGACGAACAGTCATCATTAGAAATTGAGACTAAATAAGCATTACACTCAAATTTAAATTTATATTTCCCAGTGTACTCAATATTAAATAATTCAAAATATATGTTCAAGCGACACGATTCATAAAAAATTGGAAATTATCATGTAATTTCAAACCACACAAACCTTCGGGTAAAAATCGTTAATGACAAGAAACTGATGTAAAAAAATTGCCTTTTAAAAGCAATAAAAAATGTTGTGCACTGCAAAAAGTCTTCCAGCCAAAACAACCCACCGTATCTGTCAAGAATATTTCCGGTCGGACAACTCGTCGCTTAGCTACCCGACCTCGATTGGATCAATAAAGAGTTCAACAAAAGTAAACGCTTATCTACCTCTTCAATTTGTTCCCAAACAATTCACCAAATCAATTGGAATAGTTGTTTACAGATGTTAATTATTGCGCTGCTCTTAAACATGTAAAAAATACGTGAATCTACTTATTGTCGCGTACTGAATTCCATGTTGTGTGCACAAAAACTTCATTAAAGTTAACTTGGACTTGTGTTGTGTTGTGCTGTGTGTGGGTTAGCGCAGTTATTATTTTTATTCATTTTATGTTTGCTACTCTGAATGTTTTGATGAGTACGCGGATCTTTCAGTAGTGGACATTTTAGTAAAGCCGAACGTGGGCCCGCATTTTAGTGACGATGATGGGATTTGAACCCATGCACACCCAGGTCCAAATCCAGCGCTGTACCGCTAGACCACCCCGGCAGTTAGTATTGACATGAAAGTTTCGATTATACTTTTTTCTACCATCATGATCATCATCCCTAATATATATGCGCACGAATATTTTATGTTTTTTACTAAAGATAATTTACAAAATGATTTCATCTCACAACTTACGTCTCCTAATATTTTAATTTAAAATTCTATATTTGTTAAAAAAAACATGACTCCGAATTGTGACAAATAATGGAACTAAAATATTACCTATTTTCTTGTCGAAAATAGATATTTTTGTTTAGAAATCGATATTTCCATAAATAGACTGAAATTAAAAATACAAGGCAATGCAATATTCTATTCGAGGTGCAAACTTTGATTATATTCACTTGTCCATGGTAGATAAGGCAAAAAAAACAAACTCCATAAAAACATCGGTTTTCTAGTAATAAAAAAATACGATGGAATGCTAATGGTCCTGACAATATGCTTATAAAATTTCAATTTTCAATGGGCGGATGGACTGAAACATTCATCCATTTTGGTTGGTAATCACAAAGTCATCTCTTCATTATTTTCCATATTTATACGGCACAGCAAACGATCGATTTCGATGGTTTGATTGGCATGACAAAAGGGAAAGGAATAATAAATTTGTTTGACTGGTAGACGGCATCCTTATGATATCGCGACTGTACACCAAGATTGACAAGGCCGCCTGATTTTTTGTCAGGATTGTCTCCTTTAATCAATCGGCTACATATGGTATACGTGTATCATAAGAAACCTTTTAGGCATCCTGGATGTATGCTTGCACCTACCCACTGTAGCGGAAACCCAGTCTAGATTCTTGTGGAAATCTAGTCCAGGATAATCCACATGGAGGACGAACAGTCAAGAATATTATCATCATTGGAAATTGAAACTTTATAAATATTACTCAAATCCTCGTGGATCAATAACATATCCTCAGGATACTTAAAAGATATCTTAAGGTATAAGTAGACTATGCATAACCGTTGGACTTAGCTATCGGAGTCCACCGTTTAATATGCTGTACCAATGTAGAACTAATAAAGTGGTAACCACAACGAAAACCTTTATATCCAAAGAAAATGAGCCATCTTAATAATTAGTATTCGTACTTAATAGTAGGCAATGCAATGCTAGCATACAACAACAAATAATAGAAAACAAATATTTGTAAACTCACGATTACGTTCGGAAATTATCGTTATAGTGACCTTTTTCGAAGTATTCAATGTAACTAGATTGAAAACAAATATATATATATATATAACCTATAGGTAATTCATAGTACTGTTTTATGTTAAAAATAGTAACACACATTCATTCATTGTGGTTGATAATGCCTAGTCACCTCTTCATTATATCTATATTTGTAGGGCACATTAAATCATCGATTTCCATGGCTTGATAAGCGTAACAAATGTAGGAGAATAACGAAGTATCTTGACTGGTAGACGGCATCATTCTAATAGCGCTACTGACCGCAAAGAATGACGAGGCCGCCTGATTTTTTTTCACGGTTATCTCCCGTAGCCCAAGGGCTACATATATTCCTTAAGATATCCTTTAAGTATTCTAGGTGTATACTTGCACCTACCCGCCGTAGTGGAAGTCCAGTGTACTCCGTGTACTCAATCCCTGGGCACCCAGTCCAGGATGCACCTAGTGGAGGTGTATTGACTTCCAATGATGTTGATATTCCCTAGTGTTTCAACTCCACGTGACGCATTCTGGACTAGTTGTATACAAGCACCTAGACTAACACGAAAGCGGTGTAATGGGGCTTTCGCCTCGGCGAGTGGGTACAAGCATACACCCAGGGTACTTACAGGATATATACAATATGTGGTCTTTGGGCTACGGGAGATATCCCTGACAAAACATCAGGCGGCCTCGTCATTATTTGCGGTCAATAGCGCCGTTAGAAGGATGCCGTCTATTAGCCAAACAACTTTGTTATCCTCCTATATTCGATATGCTTATTAGGCCATTGGATTCAATCGCTTAATATGTTGTACAAATATAGAACTAATGATAACGCCATTGCGTCACCAACCGTAATGAATGAATGAAATTACAAAGTCCAATTATGAACGCTACACAGGTTAACATACTATATATTGATTTCATATATATATATATTATTGAATTATTAAATTTCACCCATTCACCTAAATTAACTGACCACAATAACTTTCAATAGCACTAGCCCAAATACGTACATACAATACTATTACTACTAATAATAATAACAATAATAATCCTTTCTATTACAAATAGAACCAAAACCATATTTTTGTGCTCTTATCTTATCAACACTTTCATTGATCGAATTAAGTTGCATCATAAACAAAAGAACTGTTGACTGTATTGACTGCCCTTTTCGAACTAAATTTCACCTCTTGCGCAAATTGTAGAAAACCAGAAGGCTATTGGTCGAAATGGTGTCAATTGCCTTGGTAACGCAGTAGTTACTTGTTCATTATTTTCCATTTGTACGGCATAGAAAAGCGATCGATTTCGATAGCTTAATAGGCGGGACAAATGTAGAAGAATAAGGAAGTTTCTTGACTGGTAGACGGCATCCTTGTGACACCACTGTTCACAATGTTTTACAAGGCCGCCTGATTTTTTGTTACAGATATCTCCCTTAGCTCAAAGGGTATGCATATACATAGTATACATATACCTTAAGATACCATTTCAGTACCCTGGATGTATGCTTGCACCCATCTGCCATAGTAGAAACCCAATTTTGTCGCTGTGCATTCGGTCCCTGCTGTTATTAATCGAGATATCTAGGAGCACCTAGTCCACGACGCTCCACGTGGAGGCAACCGTCAGGAAGATCACCATCATTAGAAATTGAGACTTTATAAGCATTAACTCAAATCCTTTGGATCAGTAGCATGTAAATTTGAAAATAATAAAGAATATATTCCAACCACCAACTGGTGATAATATTGAATGGTTTTTGATAATAAAAAACGGATTAAATAATTTTGAAGAGTTTATATCTAAGTATCGTCACCTGATTACGATGGGACAACTTGACAGTATCACAATCTCCTAAACAATGAGTACAGTAGACTCTATAAAGCGGACAAGTTGAATACTGGGCTAGTCTAGTGTGGTACAGCGCTGGATTTAAACTTGAGTTCCACGCCACCGACACTAAATGTCCACTTACTAAAAAATGTTTCCTGTAAAACATTCAGATAGTAACAACCAAAATAATGTGTGTTTTGCTAAGTTCATTTTGGTTGGTGACGTGTCACCTCTTCATTATTTCCCATATTTATATGACATAGCAAACGATCGATTTCGATGGCGATGGCGTAACACAAATGTAGAAGAATAACAAAAGTTTCTTGGCTGGTAGACGGCATCCTTTGTGACGTCGCCACTGTTCGCAAAGATTGACGAGGCCACCTGATTTTTTGTCAGGGTTATCTCCCTTAGCCCAAAAGGGCTACATGATATACGTATGCCTTTATACCTTTTAAGTATCCTGGGTGTATGTTACCCGCCGTAGCGGAAGCAGTTATACCGCTGTGCACTCGGACCCTGCTGTTATTAGTCTAGATGCCTGTTGGCACCTAGTCCAGGATGCACCACGTGGAGGACAACAGTCCCAGGGAATATCACCATCATTGGAAATTGAAACTTTATAAGCATTACTCAAATCCTCAGGGTCATTAGCATCCCGTTTTTGCTAAGTCAAACATGAGATAACAATAATTATTATTATCATATGTAAAGCACCACAAATTCTTATTAAATGTTTAAAACAATAGGGCAAAAAATTCAATTGTCAACACAAATGTAATATATAATTAAAAAATCTCATTTGCATACTATCAAAATGGGCTGCCAATATCTTAGCTAACTGGGTCTGCAATACATTCGATAAAAATATCAAATTTTAGTCATCTACAACACATAACCTTTATGGAACAAAAGTAATATTTCTAACAAAAACCAAGATTATAATATATGGTTTAGTGCGTTTCATTCTACTTTATGTATGTAAAACTTGGACTCTCACCCAAGTGGATCCACACAAAAGCTTGTCATTTTGAGCAAAAACTGTTTAGAATCCATATGGTTGCTCCTTTATGGAATGCACTCGTTTGCTAATAAAATATTTCAACCATTCCCAGATATTTGTAGGGTCTCTTAACTGTTTTATTGGCCATGTATCTCTTCAGCACAATAAAGAAAAACGATTAAAATGGATTGGCCATGTAATACGTAGATCGCCCACTCATCCAACCATCATGCAGATGGAAAAAGAATACCAGGCGGCCAACGGAACATTTGGACGGACGTACTAGCCTTTACGATCTCAGTCTTTTTATTTATGCTAATCCACCTCGTCCAAATGAATTACTTAATTGGGCGTCCGTTCTAATTTGTCCTATGCAAACCAGCGTAGAATCGTGGGGGTTTAACTCGAGATGTAATTAGCATGTAAAGTCAAGTGTCGTTTGATTAAGTGCACATTGCAAAAGTTGGTGTTTTTGCAGATATTTTGGAATTTGGACTACCCTAGGAGATAAAATAACCGATGGGGATGTTTATCCCCGATGATGATGATGATGATCTACAACACACGAATCACCAAATTGATTGTAGCAATTGGCTTAAGGCATTCACAACTTTTTCACTGTATGTTATAAATCCTTATTTTATTGTGTACAACATTCATTTTTAATGTTATCATCACAACTCAATTTGTGTGGGTGTTTGCTAAAATGCATTTACATATGTAGAATTTGAAACTTTGATATAGTTGTAACTGAAAATTGAATGTATAACATAAAAACCAACTACAATTTCATATTGCCCGTTGCCAATGTAATATCATCATCATCCATACTCATAGTATTTTGTGAATTGCAATCGGATTTAGGTAATAGATGCTCATGATGATTATAAAGATTTGAGTGTAATGCTTGTAAGTTTCAATTTCCAATGATGGTGATACCGACGAGTTCGTCCTCCATGTGGTGTACCTAGACAAAATGCCCCTAGGCATCTAGATTAATAACGAATAGTGTCCGAAATTGTACACCGGTATAACTGGGCTTCCGCTACGGCTGGTGCGTGCGACATACCTAGGATACTAAGGTATCTAGAGGTATACGTATACCATATGTAGCCCTTGGTCTAAGGAGATAACCTTTACAAAAAATCAGGCGGCCTCGTCAATCTTTGCGAACAGTGGCGACGTCTTAAGGATACCGTCTACCAGCCAAAGAGACTGTTATTCTACCGTTTGTTACGCTTATCAAACCTTCGAAATCGATCTTAATAGTCCGTATAAAAATGGAAAATAATGACTTGATGGCCCATCAATCAAAATGAAAAATGAATTTACCAAAAACGTACCGCTCATTGACCAGCACAATTGTTTCGATACCGGTACACGAAAAGGTCGATGATTTAGCAACCAGTATAAAATAGAAGCCGTTTTGAAAGCAAGCCTGAAATAATAGTTATATATATATATATACATAGGCAACCGTCATTAGAAATTGAGACTTTATAAGCATTACACTCAAATCCTTTGAATCAGTAGCTAATAAATTTGAAAATAATAAAGAATATATTCCAACCACCAATTTGATAATATTGAATGGTTTTTGATAATAAAAAACGGACTAAATAATTTTGAAGAGTTATATCTAAATATCGTCACGTGATTACGATGGGACAATTTAACAGTATCACAATCTTCAAACAATAAATACAGTAGACTTTATAAACCGGACAAGTTGGATACCGGGCTGGTCTAGTCTGGTACAGGGCTGGATTCGAACTTGAGTAGGCATGGGTTTGAGTACCACTCACAGGCACTAAATGTTAGGCTTTGTTAGGAATATAAAAATTGAGACTTTGTGCAAGCATAACTCAGAATCCCTATATATATATATATATATATATGTAATTCTTATTTATTTTATGTTTATTACTTTGAATGTTTTACAAGGAACATCTTTCAAAAGTGGACATTTTAGCAATGCCGAACGTGGGCCCGCATTTTAGTACCAGTAGTGGGATTCGAACCTATGCCCACCGAGGTCCGAATTCGAGCGTTGTACCGCTAAACCACCCCGGCATATGTATGTATAATATGATAAACTGAGTTAGGTCTTATTAAGTTTAAGTTGTCAACACATGAACGATCTGAACACCCAAGTATCTTGTTCAAAATTATATTTTTAAAATACACTTTAGAATTGATAATGTATTTTAGTATAACGTACCATTTAATACAGGTTTGATTTATTTAATCTGTAAAACCCTTGTTGAGCAAAAACCCGACCTTCGTACATTTGATTATCTACAGCCCGGATTTAAACGTTATTAATTTTGGTTTTGGGTATTTTTAAAGGCTAGATTAACAAGCTGTAAAATACGTATTACTTATAGAGAATATTATTTATGTTATGAAAAACCAACTTTTAAAGGTTTTTATTCTTACCTTGATAGTCTCAGATTAAAAACGGCTGCAGAAGTTATAAACGGAAGTGAATGTCACTTGAATTGTTGACATTACAAAGTTTGTATCTTTTTTTTAAACATTAATGCATTTTGGCAAATTATATACTTTTTAATAAATTACATGTGTTTGTTTTTAAATTTTAATAAACGGAGGTATAATGATTTATTGTTAGAACGAGTGGTATTGTATATCACAATTACAATGTTTTATTGTGAACAATATTTTATATATTATTAGACGAAGTTTTACCTATGGTATTTATTAACACGTGTTAGATATGTCAAAGATAAGTAAAAAGTGGTAAATATTCTTAAATATTGTAAGAGGTCAATATAGGATTCAATTTCGTTACCCACTGTAATATGGAGGAAGTGCATGCGTAGTAACTCCCATTTGACCTGTTATTGATCCAGTTGCCCTTCTACCATGCCCTATCTGTAGACGCCCAACGTAAAAATCAATCTCCTTTTTCAAAGATACAGATTATATATATATATATAATATATATATATACTTTAAGCCAATGCAAAATCCCTGTTTAAAAAATCGAACCCATCAACCACCTCAGCTCCAACATGGACTCCTCACTACATCATGCATCACTCTGCTGTTAAACATGATACTATACAGTGCATAGATAAGACGTACGTCAGCCACAAATGCTCCTGACCGTGTCACTGTTTGATGCATGCGATTTGTTTCCACCGTTGTAACCAAATCGTTCACTGGACACTAGTGATATTGGAAAAAAAAGAAAGAAATTATTTGAGTCACATCAAGGAAATAATTGACTAGTTACAAAAAGAATCAAGTGGATATGTCGTAAATATCATCGTTATTGGAAACTGTAGAAATGATACGACCATTATTCAAGTCCTAATGGTCACTCTCATTTTAAATAATCAATAAACAAATGTTTCAATTGACTACCTCAACATTCAAGTGTAATTGTATATAAGGACATAAGCGGTACTCTCTATACATTTCAGAATAAAAAGTTAAACGTTAAAATACTACTGAAAGACAAAAGTGATTACATAATAATAGAGTTGCAAAACTGATAGTAGTCGTTTGTTTGCTTACAAATAGCACTTCCTGTCGAGGGTAATAGAAAAGCAAGGTACATTTTATGTGGCCCTTGGAATAAGAGAGATAACCCTGACAAAACATCAGGCAGCCTCGTCAATTTTTGCGAATATCACCATCATTAAAAATTGAGATTTTATAAGCATTACTCAAATCCTCAGGATCACTAGCTTTTTTTTAAAAAAGCATGAACAGTATTATTGTTACATACATATATATATAGGATAAATTGGTATACATTTGGTTCCATGCATTTCCAACCTAGAAAAAATATTGAAACGTATTATAAAATATTGGATAAATCCTAGATTTAATAACCGGTGCTAAGCCCCCACCGTCCAAATGAATTAGTTAATTGGGTTTCTGTTTACTTACCATTCGGGATGCTAATGATCCTGAGGATTTGAGTGGGATGCTAATGATCCTGAGGATTTGAGTGGGATGCTAATGATCCTGAGGATTTGAGTAATGCTTATAAAGTTTCAATTTCCAATGATGGTGATATTCCTGATTGTTAATCCTCCACGTGGTGCATCCTGGACTAGGTGCCCCTAGGCATCTAAGTTCATAACAGCAGGGTCGAGTGCACAGCGGTATAACTGGGCTTCCACTACGGTGGGTGGGTGCGAAACATACTTAGGATACTTAAAGGTATCTAGGTATACGTATACCATATGTAGCCCAGGAAAACCAACCCTGACAAAATATCAGGCGGTCTCGTCAATCTTTGCGAACAGTGGCGACGCCACAAGGATGCCGTCTACTAGCCAACAAACTTTGTAATTCTTCCACGTTTGTCTACGCTTGTCAAGCCATCGAAATCGATCGTTCTACATGTCGTGTAATATGGAAAATAATGAGGTGACCAGCCAAAAATGAATGAAATTCGCAGCTAATAGAGATCACTGGAGGGGTTTAACTCGGAATATAATTAACATTTAGAGTCAACACACCTCAAGTGTCGTTCATTAAGTGCACATTGTAAAAGTTGGTGTTTTGTGACCGTTTTAATTTGGATACCTGGGCGATAATAACCGATAGGGGTGTTTATCCTCGATAATGATAATGTATTATAAAATATTGCATTTTGTAAATGTATATATCTATATATCATCGTCAAATCAAAAAAGTAAACAGTGATATAAATGGAGATGAGTACAACTAACCGAGCTACTAGAATAGGGAGCGATACATTTGAGTATTCATATAAAAGTTTTATTTTTGTCGTTAGAATACATTATTTGCTGCTAATGATCTGAGGATTTGAGTAATGCTTATAAAGTCTCAATTTCCAGTGATGGTGAGTATTCCTGACTGTTAGTCCTCCACGTGGTGCATCCTGGACTAGGTGCCCCTATGCATCTAGATTAATAACAGCAGGGTCCGAGTGCACAGCGGTATAACTGGGCTTCCGCACGGCGGGTGGGTGCGAACATACACCCAGGATACTTAAAAGGTATCTAAAGGTATACGTACCATATGTAGCCCTTGGGCTAAGAATAACCTGACAAAATATCAGGCGGTCTCGCAATCTTTGCGAACAGTGGCGACGTCACAAGGATGCCGTCTACCAGCCAACAAACTTTGTTATTCTTCCCACGTTTTGTGTACGCTTGTCAAACCATCGAAATCGACTCTCTTTAAACCTTACGCACAATTGCGCATCACACAAATACACTCTCCCATCACCTGGCAGGAACTGTTATCCGCGAGCACTAAACGACAAGTTGGTGAAATAAAACAATTTAATAATAATTTAATATAAATAATTTTAAATCCTTTGTTTGATAATAATTGGTACAATAAAAAAATATCTAATTTAATCAATAAGGTCAATGTGACAGTTTGAAAATTTTGGTAAATTTAGTGATAATTTTGTGTGGTTTATTCTATCAATTTACATAGGATTACGTTAAATTTTTTTCTTAGCCAGTGAAATTAAATTAAGTCAAAATTTTATGTTAAAAACGGAATTATGTTTAGCAAATCTTGAAAATTCGTAAAATAAAACATTCCAAAATCAAATGTAGTGTATTTTGCTAAAGGTTTCATTTTTGCAAATAAGTTGCTTTCGTGTGTTATCTACATAGACAATGTGCTATTAAGTGTTTGGAGTTACAAAAAGGGTTCCGTACAAACCAAATCTAAAATAGTAAGAAATTAATGAATTTTTCATCGTAATTATTGTAGTCATAATTTTAGCAAGATGTCTCAAAGGATTTAAAACATGTTCAAAATAATGCTCCGGTGTAGATTAACAAAATGGTAATTTGTTTTTCACTATAATTGACCTATTTAGACTGCAAAAACCTTGTTAAACAAAAAACAGACCTTTGTACATTTGATTCTCAACATCCCGGAATTAAGCGTTATTAATTTTATGTTTGGTTTTTTTAAAGGGTAGGTTAACAAGTTGTAAAATAACGTATTACTTATAGAGAATATCGTATGTGTTATGAAAAATCGAGTTTCAAAGGATTTTATTGGTACATTGATAGACAGAGATTGAAAATGGCTAGCAGAAGTTATAAAATACAGTAAATATTCCCTAAATTGTTGACATTATACAGTTTGTAACTTTTTCTTTACATATTCATCATCATCATCATCATCATCACCAGGATGGCTGACCGCGGCTAACTAGTCTATATACTCGTGGTCGAAACTATCTCAAAAATTAGTTAAAGGCCGTGGTCAACAGGGCAGATACTGATGACCAAATTCTTTACATATTCATATATTTTAGTTAATAAAGTTATTTGTTTAACGACTTAAGTGCTTTTTATTTGTTTTAGTAATTGGTGCTATTATGCTTTATTGCAAGAATAGATGTTGTATATTATAATTAGAAATTATTTTTGCGAATGTTACTTGATGTGTATTGCTAAAGTATTATCTTAGATATGTATTAGTAAAAGTTAAATATATCTAAGATAAGTAACTAAAGCAGGATGCTACAAAGTATCACAGTGCTTCCATTTTCGCACGTCGATGGTCATAAATTGTAGTTGGTCATATATTATTACAATTTTGAAAAGCACTTACTTCCATTTTTTGCAAAGATATAACAGAACAAATATCATCATCTGATTTTACTCGAATTCCAACTGCAGTGACATTTTTTGAATAGCGATAACGTAAATAAACTGGTTTGGATGGTGTAAATTCGAAATTACGCGGCTCTCCAATCCTAAAATGAAAAAAAAATTTTTTGACATTAATTCAGTTTCATTTGAAACAAAAATATCATATATATGGAATATTTTTTGTGGTTGGTGACACAGTCACTTCTTCATTATTTCTGTATTTGTAGGGCATAGCAAACGATCAATTTCGATGGTTTGACAAGCGTAACAAACGTAGGGTAGAAGAATAACAAAGTTTCTTGGCTAACAAACGGCATCCTTGTGACGGCGCCACTACTCGCAAAGATTGGCGAGGCCAGCTGATGTTTTGTCGGGATTGTCTCCCTTAGCCCAAGGGCTACATATGGTATATATATATCCTTCAATTATATTATTATTATCTTTCTTGCTGATTTTGTCCAAAGATCTTGTTAATTTTATTACAAAAAAACAATTATTTTCCAGTATCAACATTTTTTTAAAAACATATGTTCGTAGTAGTGTCATATTTAAAATATGTATATTAATTATTAATCCAGTAACTTTATCTACCACGTGGTTATATCAGGAAAAATATTTAGATGCTTCATTTACTATAAAGCCCACACTCACATATCTTCCACCTTTATTTATTATTACAAAACCATTTTGCTTTAGAAATAAGCACGGGGCAATAAGATAACAATTACAGCAAAAAACAACAACCTTTCCCAAATGTATGTGCATACTTAATCAAGAAACAAATGTTACAAACGTTCAAACAGTTTCAACATTAATAAACTCACTTTAAATCAAAATCTTTTACTGAATTCGCACTAAACGCAAAATTAACAAATTGATGTGGTTTAACTTTATTGTACAATTCCACAATAAGACGTTCAGTTTGATTAGAGGCAACCACTATGGGACATAACGTTCGACTAATACTTTTATAAGTTGACAACGAATTTATTTCTAACGGAATTTTGAATGACATAACATTTTCTGCTTGTTTCACAAATATCATAATAGGATACTCTGGTACAACATTGAAACTTTCAATGTTCAACCTTATAATAAATTCTTTCCAAGCAGGTATGTTTGATGGGTTTGTTAAATTAAATTCAAATTGAATCGAGTAGTTTGTTAAATTAAAAAATCCTTTATAAATATGATCCAAATCATGACAATAAGCTTGGTCAAATACTAGCAATAATAGACTTGTAACGCTTAAAATCCATAAAAAGTACAAATTCATTGCTAAAAATATATACATCATTACTAAAATAGGTTAAATAAGTTAAAGAACGTAAAAAGTATATATTCAAAAAAATTTGAACTCAAACTACAAAACATCATAAAAATATTTTTCAATACTTTAAACAATAATAATCGTTTAGAAATAAATAAATACAATTATCTAAAAATTAGTATCAAGTTATTCTACACAAGAATTTTTAAATTACGTTCGAAGTACATATAATATAATCTTAACGATTTTAAAATAATATATTTTTTTATAATAAAATTTTACTTTATATGTATTTATTAAAAACAAACGCTGATCGAAAATTAATAAATAATTCTTGTTTACTTGATATAAACCTTAGAACATTAAACGATTTAAATAGCAAAATAACTTAAAAATACAAACTTGTAACACGAATATATAATTATAAATAAAACCTTTAATATTTTTTTAAAATCAAAAACGCCAAACAAGCCCACTTGTACATTAATAAACACGTATATGCATATTAAGTAACATCAAAATAACTGCTATTTCTTTTTTTTAAATAATAAACAGTCATAAAATTTACTATCAATTTTAAAATTAAAAATTGATTAGTATTATCTACAATAAACAAACAAACATCATTTCAAAATGCTTAAATAAAATGCATCGAAATGACATACCAACATAACTGAAAACCGGTAAAGTCTAATTATAAGCTAAGTATCAAGGTTTTTAATTGATAAAACAAAAATATTTTTATTAAAAAAAACAATTTGTATTTAATATAAATAATAATATTTTTTAAATTTAAAAATTTTAATTATTTGGTAAACACTGCGTCTACAAATTATGTTTTTAACTAATTACATTTTCTTCAATTTAATTGGTTGATTTTGAAGTCTATTTCAGGATTCAGGATTCAGGATTTTTCACGAGTTGAGTAGGCCAAAACGCCTTTTAGTACTCGGTTCTCAAATTGTCTCAAATTTTTAGGGGGAAAAATGAAATGGATGGTGAGGTAAAGGGGGGATTAGTGACAGAAAAAATATTTGAAATCAAGATGAAATCAAGGTAGTTAACAATTTGGCTATTAATTTTATTGGTTATTATAATTTTTGATGAACTACTTAATGTGTAATTTTTTGCTCTCGCCTCATTTTGTCACTGAATTCGATACAATGGATTCTTTCGTTAAAAATTATTATTCTTCTTGGCCCAAATTTTTAATTGCTTTGAAAAATTCGAGTTTTTAACTCATACTGAATTTTATCAAAAAACTTCTATTAAAAGAGATCCTAATAACCCTTTTTTAATATAAATTTGTAACTTTCCGTTGTTGTAGATTCAAACATGAACCATCTAAATCAACTGGTATACGGATAACTAAGTTTGTTTTATTTTTTTTATTTTTTAGATTGAAAGATGTCAAATGTTTTTCCAAATTTAATGTTAAATTAATGGAGGATATGACATACCAAATTGTTACTTATAATTTTAATCATAAACATTATTTATCCTCAGAGGAAGCGTCTATGTTTTCTAAAAGACGACGTCTTGATGCTGATGAAGAACTGCAAATTAAAGATAAATTAGCATTTGGGAAAATGTTCGTGTGCATTTTTAAAACACAATGTCTTCCATGTGAACATTTAATAGAAGCACATAAAATGAATATGTTACATTGCGGTATTAATATTATTTTAATTAGATCTATTAACTCATAGTATTAGATGGACAAAACAATATAGAAAATAATCTAATATTGAACAATCAACCGGTAGCATAAGACCTTTTATAGTGCCAACGAATGAAATTTTGTTTAAAAAAATTTAATGAATTAACAAATATTTTATGTTTAAAGTAAATTATTTTATTTAATTACTATTAATTTTAGTGGGAATATAACAGCCATAAACATTTTCATTGAATGCATGGAGAAGACAATTAACAATGAAATAAACACTAATAGTATTGACAATGCTATTACATGTGCATTTTTGAATAATAATACGAACATGTGATTGTCCAAATTATTCAAACTATTCAGAATAAAACTGTGATATTAAATTTGATTCTATTTTTTATATTTTTATAAATCTAAAAAATAAATTTAAAAGTATTATTCAGTTCGTTTTATAATAAAGAATTAAAGGGATATGGAGATGTCTATAGAAATGTATATATTCTACATAAATTATTTAGTTAATTTAGTAAAGTATTAAAGAATGATTATCAGTAAATTGATTATTGATTATTTAAAAAATTAATGTAAAAGTTTATGTAAAAATTCCCACATATATTCACATATAGAATAAGAATTTAA
Organism: Cardicola forsteri; assembly: GCA_025895645.1. Lineage (NCBI taxonomy): Eukaryota > Metazoa > Platyhelminthes > Trematoda > Strigeidida > Aporocotylidae > Cardicola > Cardicola forsteri. The sequence continues at coordinate 21,829 of JAKXYG010001177.1, forward strand.
ATGTACTTTTTTTTAATCAATAAAAAAATTAAGATTAAATGTAATTGATTAATAATCACAGTTTAAATGTCCAGAAATGAGAACAATAGTATACTTATACAATTTAGTGTAGAAATGATAATAATGTAGCATGATAATATACATAATTATGTGCATATAGATAACAGTTATTTTACTTGAGTTGTGAGAAAATTTACTTATAAGGTAATTACAGCCATAGACAGAGTGTATGGAATATAAGCACAAAATGATGAGTCATTATTTAAAAAGTATGTATTGTGCTAAATAATAGGAACCAATAAGAATGAATGTCACCTGATTTAGTCATGTGAATCATATGAGTAATATTAATTTAATGCAAGTATTTTTATAAGTATTCAAAAAATTAAAGATAAAATTGACTTAATATAATATAAATAGAAATTAATTATTTAATTAATTAATATAAATATTAAGCAAAGAATAAATGATATAAATTGATATAAAGATTAAAAAAATTATTTAAATATAATTAAAAAATAAAAAAAATAAAGGAAATAGAAGTATCATTTATTTTTATTAGAAATTAGCATTAATTATCCATAAATAAAATTTCTTTATAAGAATTAAACTACTTAATAATGGTTAGTTAATAAAATTGACAATTTTTTTGATTGGATAATGAAAAATCTCTTAAACTCCTACACATTTTTAGTAAAAAATAGAAGATAATAATCATTGGTTAATAAAATTAACATGATTTGTAGATATAGTGTTTACCTAATTATTTTTTTTAATAATTTTATTGGCAGGTTTTTCCCGTCGTACATATAAACAATTTTAAGGTTACTCAAAATCAATCTTTTTATAATCAATACAAAATAGAAGATTTTTTTTTCTATTTTGATACTTTTTCTACCAGTTATAAATAACCTTGAACTTGTTTATTTTAGACGTATGACAAGAAAAACCTGCAACAAGATATCCTTCTCGCCTCCTGCTGCACACATGGGGATTGAACCCTATGTAAGATCTTAATGAGATCTCGGCCATGATTTTTTTTGATTTTACTTAATACGAATAATTATCAACACACCAGTTAATTTCAATCAAAAAAGCTCTTGTGTGATTCAAATAATTGTTCTGCAATTTAATATGACAAAATAATTCAAAATTACATACCAATACTGTTTACCAACAAGAAAAACAAGGCACAATATATTCACAAAACCACAGTTATGTCAAAAACAAACGCAGTAAATTTAAATACAAAAAGGCGCTTCAAAACAAAGTTCAAATAAAGTGAAAGTTGTTTGAATGTACAATAATGTAAAAATTGTAATCGAAATAAAAATTAACAATCATTTTAAATATTTTACTCCAACAGTAACACCTACTGGAGCTCATGTCTTTTCTATCACTAAGTGGCATACAGAATTCGTTTTAGAGAACAGAGAACATTTATCTTGATTGCTCTCTAAGTTTTTTTTGTTAACTCAAACCATACAGGATGTTGACAACACACAATGTAGTACTTAATAATGCATCTAAACAAGCAGCTTTCAACGACTTTTAGATTACTCCGTTTAGCATCCAATAGCGGACACTAAAATCTTCGAAACCTCTCTTTAGAAAGGTGTGAACTGCTGATCACAAAGTTCTTAAACTTTGCCACTCCACATGGTGAAATAGACAAATGAGACATGGCGTTTTTGTAGAAATTATAAAGTGTTAAACGTGGTATCCGTTTTGATAATTATTATATTTTTTACATTTATGATGCCATTGCTTACTACCAGATTCCCATGGCTTTAGAGGATATAGAAAAAACAGATATCACAACACCATTTGGTCTTTTCGAGTTCTTTGAGTATACTTTATGGACTATATAACAATACACAAACATTCTAACAGAATTTAACATTTATTAATTAGTAATTAACGGTATGTAACAGTCAAGCAGAATAATTTCAAAACATACTACAATTTATTTTAATTTTTTTCAATAATTAAATGGTTTATATTGTCAATATATTAACGTTATTAATAGTACTTAAAATTAAATTAAACTTAGTTTATAATATAATTTATTTTTAAACAAATAATTTACTTGTTTTTTAATTTTAAAAAATCGTAATATTTTTGTTTTTGACCTAAAGTAAAATTTTGCAGTGATATTAGTATAAAAACTTATTTCTATTCAATTGTTATAATACTAATTCAATTTTTTTTAAATTTTATGTTTATTACTTTGAATGTTTTACAAAACACTAAATCTACACCAAAAAATGTACAAAAATGATTGTTTAACTTTTTATTTTTGCTTACTGATTGTTAATAAGTAGTTTGTCTCTTTAGGTAAAATTTCCTTTTTTAATGAGAAAAAATAAATTTGCCCAAATGGTTTATAGATAAGTGACATCTCATTGGCTGCTCATTTAATTGGTTATTTAATTTGTTCATTAGGGTAGATTTAGTGTTTACCAAAAACATCTTCTACCAGTGGATATTTAGCGAAGCCAAACGTGGGCTCGCATTTTAGTGCCGGTGGTGGGATTCGAACCCTTGTCCACTGAGGTCTAAATTCGAGCGCTGTACCGCTAGACCACAAATTGGCAATTACTAGCGAAAAAAAACATTTTAATAAACTGACTACTTTTTTACTGTTAGTAAACAATAATAATCATGTTTTCTATTAACTGTTCTATAAATCATGTTAATCCACACTCACTCTACCGTATATGCTCTACATTCGACCCTACTTAGAATATTGCGTCTAAGTTACATCACCTATTTTAAAAAGTGTCACATATATATTCAATAAAGTTAAAAAACGTTTTACAAAACTCCCAGGGGCATTTAAACATGCATTCTACAATATATAACTAAAAGACTTAAGGTTTCTCCCTCAGTGATAAGTGACTCTGAGGCTTTTCAACTAATTTAATACGAATCCTTTAACCCATATTTTACTAAATCCAAAGATTCCCCTAAGGGCACTTGTTTAAGTTACAAAAATATAAAACCTTTTCCAGATTACAGCAACACCATTTTTTTATAGGGTTGTTTCAACCTAGAACAGCCTCCCCTCTCACATTGTTAATGCATTAAGCTTCCAGAAATTCAAATCAAAATTTAATTGTTCATATTATATTATTTACTATTATCTACTTTTCTTTTTTCTTTAACAAATGTAATATTTTAAACCGAAGACCAAAAGAAGCTTTTTCTACATAACTCGTGTAACATAGAAAACAACAATTACAGGAGGACGTTAATCTACAATTGGTCTATCGATAATTCCCTCCCTCTGAATATCTCTAAATGCAGTCACTTTACCCTTGGCAAACCCTCAGGCAACAGTTTCACAGCTCCAATTCGCAGCCAATCACTGCAGTTAACCTGGTAAAGGATTTAGGCGTGACCTTCAGCCCTTTCCTCAACTTTTCGTGTTATCATAATAAGGCAATTCTTAAATGCTATCAATTAGCCAAATTTTTTTGGCGTAACCTTGGCACTATCCCGATTAGTTGTACCTCCTCTTTCAACTCTATATCCGGCTACATCTTGAATATTGCATTCAAGTTACGTCTCCTATCCTAAGAGGAGATATATTGAAACTGGACAAGGTACAAAGGAGCTTCACTAGACAGCCGTGGTCACATAAAAATTTCCTCATACTTAAATCGTCTCAAAGCTCTCAAACCTTTGCACTCCAAAAAAATAGGAGACTCAAGGGCGATCTTATTTTAGTCTACAAACTCCTTAACACCCACCACCACAATCTCTTTACCCTCTCCAACGACTCCCGTCGAGGACATTCGTTTAAGATCTTCAAACCTAGAGTCCACTCTCGTTTGAGCTCTCATTATTTTTTTTACAGGGTTATTTCCGCATGAAACAGCTTACTTGCCTACATCGTCTCGGCCTCGTCCCTACAGTCCTTCAAATCGGCTTATGATTCGCACTATCTTTATAATTTTATTTAATTATTTGCTTTTATTATTTTTATTTTTATATCGCTTGATATTAATATTTGATACCCAGAACCGAGTACTAAAAGGAGTTTTCTCTCCTATTTAACTTGTGTATAAACCTGAAACCTGAAACAAAGTCTTGAATAAATGTTTTAAACTTGTTTAATTACAATTTTTTTAAATAAATAAAAAATATATTTACAAAAATAAATTTGCATTATTTTTTGCATTAGTTTAAAATAATGTTTTTTATTATTTTTAAAATGTTATATTTTTAATGTACGTTAATTGAATTGTTCAAAAAGGGCGCTGCTTTTCGTTAATCATGTGGTCTATTGCACGTTCAATACGATCAGTTGTTTTGGATGTTTTGTGCAATGGAAAAATTAATCGCATACTTGAATTAGAAAATTTGTTAAAGAAACATAGGTTGATATATTTGAATCCATCTAACTTACCTGTTTGTTCTTATAATAATCATTTTTTTGATAGGCAAAATCAAGTGATGATCGTCATGCTGTAGAGAACGCTACCACAACCCCAATTAATTTGCCAGACTTGTCACATAAATTTTCAGTTACTCCTGATTTAATTGATGAAGCTATCTCGTTTAGTGATGCATTCGATCTTAATGAATTAATAGTTGTAGAACTTTTGCTTACAGGTATGTACTTTAATGGTTCCTAATGGGTTTAGCTGAAAGTCAACTTTCTTTGCATCCAAAACTTACCCGCGGTTTACTTGCAGTGGTTTTATATTATGAAGCAATTTTGGCAATTGTAGATGTTTTGATTACACTTTTACAATCACGCAGTGGTAGGATGTGGTCTTCTGTTGTTGGAGCCGAAGTTGAAGACTTTGTAACGCAATACACGAAAGCTTTGTGGGACGATGGTTTAATGAAAAATATTTTAGGTATGTTTTTGTATTTTTTGAAGGTATATATATGCATATTTATATAATATTTAATCCTTAACTTGTTTTTATTCCTGTAGCCTCTCTTCGCAAATTTGACGTTAATTTGGAATTTAATCGTTTGGAAACGTGTCACATTTTAGGTGATTCAAAGCATCGACATGACGTATTTATGTTGTTGAGAAATATTGCTGATTCATTGTCGGAATGTATTCTGTTGTGGTCTTCACAAACATCGTTAACTGTCAATGAATCCATGATTATTTTGGATTTTATGTTCGATTTTGCATCGAATAATAAGGAACAATCAGATCAAGTCAATTTGAATAACAATGTGAATCAGCCATTGGAGCATTATCATGGTCATCTTTTGATGTCCGTTTTGTATTGTTTTCAACCTTTTTCATTAGGTACAATATCAGCTGATCAGTTGTCAGATCTTAGTTCGATTGGTGAGTGTTTGTTAAATGTATAAAACTTGTACACCCGTCATGTAGGCTTGCACGACACTAAAGGTAATATTCCCGTTTTCAATGTAGTTTATTTGTGTATGTGGAGGAGGGTTGCTTATTGATAGTTTTTGTCCTATGCTCTTTAGAGCGGGAGTTGCAGGCACTTAACTGCTTTTATTTTACGATGATAAGGATTCGAATTTTATTGTCGACTTCGTAGTGATACTTAAAAGGGTTTTCATGCATTTCATAAGTGCATCTGACAACCTAGTGGTATAGGAATTCGGGATCTTCTGCGAACTAATGGAGGTGGCTTTGTCACGAAGTTTTATTGTTGTGTAATAATGGAAATGACACTTGAATTTTGTGATGTTTTTATTTTGAAAAAATTAGCCTAAATTTTACTATTTTATTTGATTTTAACTGGTAATAATCTTTTACAAATACTTGTATATAATATATTGCTTTACTTTAAGTTATATATTTATCCTTTTTAATTGACAAAAATGTTTTTACAATAGTAAATTATTTTGATGTGTAAATTGTTTTAAAATTAAAAATGTAATTATTTATTTGAGTATAAATATTTTCGGTTATTTAATTTTTGTTACTTTAAATTTCTATTTTTTATATAAATGTGAGCTTTATTGTAAATACCCGAAAAATTCTGTACAATAACTAATTTTGACGATCAAATTCATTCATTGTGGTTGATAATTCCGTCACTTCATTATTTCTATATTTGTACGGAATATTAAGGGATCAACATTTAAGACTTGATAAGTGTAACGAGGTTTTTTATCTAATGGACGGCATTCTTGTGACGGCTCCATTGTACGTAAAGATTGACATGACTGCTTGATTTTTAGTCATGATTATCCACCTTAGCCAAAACGCTACATATGGTATACATATACCTTAAGATACTTTCGCCCGTCCTCTGTAGCGGAAGCCCAGTTATACCGCTGTGCATTCGATCTTTACTGTTATTAGTCTAAGTGCCTATTAGCACCTAGTTTATCCTGGACTAGGAAGAACAGTCAGGAATATTACCGTTATTGGAAATTGAGACCATAAGCATTACTCATCCTTTGGATCATTAGCAATAATTTTAAATATTGAATATTTTTTCTTCCAAGTTTTTTAATTAATTTAATTTATTATTATTATTATTATGGTTATTGGGTTAGATACTTCAGTAGAAGTAGCTTTCAGCATACAAAAAGTAGGTACCATTATAAAAATACAATACAATTAGCAGTATGTAACATCAGTCCAAAAGTAAATAAATAAAATAAGATTAAATTACATAGACTAAAAAAAATTAAATTTAACGTATATTCAAAAGCCATGTGCAATATGATATGCGTGAAGAGGCATGATATTAATTAAGAAACGTACTATAGTTAATAGTGTGCAGATATAACAATATACATCAAATGTGAATGACTGATCTGTAAGCATGACTGATAAAACAATAACCCGGATGAAAGATAATGAATGGTCACAAACTAAAATGGGCAGATTACAGACAACAGTAAGTGATCAGATAAAAAACATATTCATGATTTAGATAGGCTTGTGTAAAGGTCACTTTGAACTTTATTGGGATTGGATAGTAACCTTGCTAAATACGGCAGACATGAATTTAAATACATTTGTTCTGCACGTAACGTGGATATGTGATCTCGTCTTTCCCAATGCAATTGATTTGCTAAAATCACGATAAAGTGGATGATTGGTGTTGCTGGAGATACGATTGATAAATTGAAAACATTCCTTGAAGTGTCGATGAATTATTCCATTAAGAATGTCATTGGAAGGAATACCCGATGATCGGCTAATGATGGTAATACATTATATATATATATATATATATATATATATATATATATATATATATATGGCGAGTGAAATTTGTTTTACAACTATTCAGATCTCTCACACCCTTTGTTTTCGGATCCGCGATTTGCCATCAATTTCGGTCGTCTCCTAGATGATCTCCAATTACGATGTGATAATCGTGAATGTACAATTTCTTCCATGTTTATTAACATGTTAGCTCTTATTCGCTTAGCATGGGCGGTGTGTTTGCGTCGCACTAATAACGTTCGTGTTGAATTACGTCGGCGCCACCAGCTGTCTCCGCCAACCAACAATCAAGCAAACAATGCCTCGTTATCCGTGAACGACGACGAGTTCGGAATTGGCGGCGATGACGACGACGAATTGCAGGCAGCTAGTGCAATTGAAATGGGTGCACTTGAATTTGCACGCAAAGAATTGCTGGCTATCAAGTATTTTGAACGTGAGGTAGGGCTTTTCGACAAGTACATTCAATATCGATGCACTGTTTTTGTAATAGTGTTAATTGTGATTTGTTTTTGACATGATTACAACTCTTTTGTGGTTGACGTATTTTAGATTTCTAATGTTTATTTCATTTTGATTTAAGTATTGAACACGAGGTATTATGGTGCTTTTGTGAGGTTGGCAAATATATGTGTATATATATACTCTAATTTAATAAGACCTTTTAAGATGACTGGTTATGTATTATATCTTTTATCTGAATATTTAGCTAGAATATTGACGAAAGACTAAGTACTAGTGGGATGTAAAAGAAAAATTATAATTAATTGCTAAAGTGTTGGTGAATTATTTCGGTTACTATATATATATATATATCACATGCATACTATATAGACTATATTTATATTCATTAACATATGACATTCTATTTCATTTTGATCCCATTATTTGTACTACTCCTTTTTTATATTGATGGTAAAAATGTATTTTATGCTGAATGTATCTCTAGTAAGATATTAAAGCTTAATAATAATAATAATAATAATAATAATAATAATATATTCAAAACTGCTGGATAAAAACATTAGTTTTAGTAATACGATCCATCAAATACGCACTGATAGTACGGAGATATATTAATGAAGATTTGTTGTTTTAACTCTAGTGGTACAGCGCTGGACTTGAACTTGGATAGTCATAAGTTCGAGTGCTACCGCCAGTTTAACTTTGCCAAATGTCCACTTGCAGAAAAATGTTTCCTGTCAAGCATTTCAAGCAATAACCAAAAATGCACGTGGTTTTCTGTATCAAGTCTTCTAAGTCTATTGCATGCTAGGGTGGTCGGCACTCGATTTGGATCTGAGTAGGCATCGGGGGCTTCGAATCCCACCACCGGCTCACTAAAATGTCTACTACTGACATATAGTGTTTCCCACAAAACATTCAAAGTGGTAAAAATAAAAAATCATTACATTAACCTGGTTTGTGTGTGTGAGTGAGTAGAATTGCCTATTTAAACCCTCATTTCCAGCCTTTGTGGGTCTACCGACTTCACTGCATCTTGACCGATCTGATCGTCTGTATGCCCGTCCGAATTCGAGAAATTCGATTGCGCGACGAGGACTTGTGTCGAACGACCAACTACAATCCGTCGGTCAACGGCTTTGCCAACTTGTTGCTGCTGATTGCCCAATTGTACAATCATCCGGGATCACAATTTCACGCACGACTAAGTTTGGAATATTGGTGGCCTGCGGGCGAAATGACGTCGACGGCAATGATGCACAACGAAATGAGCTTTCGGTCGAGAAATTTGGAAATGGAACACATGCGACAGGTAGAGTTGCGCTTTTGGTGGCCTAGTGGCTGGGTGGTTAGACGAAGGTTATATGGGGATGGGTGGAGGGGTGGAACAATGTGTAGGACCAACTGGTGAAATATATGTATATGTACAGAAAAAATGTTACAGTTTACCAAATGTGAGTTTTGCGATTAGAAGATTGCGGTTTTAATGATTATGGTACCTACCTGTTTGTAAGTGAAGACAATTTCACTTATCTAAATGTACAGGAATCGAATGCACAGCGGTATAACGGGGCTTATGCTACGGCGGGTGGGTGCAAGCATGCATCCAGGATGCCTAAAAATATGTTAAGGTATATACATATACCATATTTAGTCACTGGACTAAGGGAGATTACCTTCGTCAATTCTTGAGAATGGTGGCGCCGTCACATGGATACTGTCTACTAGTCAAGAAATTTTATCATTCTACGTTTGTTACGCTTATCAAGTTATCGAAATCGATCCTTTATTATGCCGTACAAGTATAGAGATAATGAAATGATGTATTTTATGATTTAATTGAACGATCCTTTACGTTTGATCTATGGAAAATAGCTGTGTTCATTAAATAAAGGTAGAGAATAAGTATTTGGTAGACACTCTATTGTTGTTGTCGTTTGCTTGATATTCACATTTCTGTTTCAGGCTGCTTTATTTCGTTTCGTTCGTTCAACGGGCGACATGATCTCTTCACCATATCTGTTTTTGCCATATTTATACATGTTGCACGGACTGGTTGGATCGCGAAGTGCCGCCCATTTGTGTTTTACGTTGCTCAAGAATAACAATGCTACGAATGCTCGTAAGGAGTTTTTAATTTATTATTCGAATGCGGTTGTGGTGGCGAGAAGAGGGAGGGGCAGTTTAGGTCTAGCTGTACAGCGCTCGATATGGACCTGGGCGGGCATGGGGGTTCGAATCCCATCACCGGCACTAAAATACGGGTCCACGTTCGGCTTCGCAAAAATGTCCACTACTGAAAGATGCGTTTTTCGCAAAAACATTCAAAGTAGCAAACATAAAAAACATTGTGTTTGTTTAGTGCTGATTAAGAAAAGGGCTGCTGAATCTTTACCTACAGTCAATTGTGCTTATCTTTCGCGATCGACCACTTGTTGGAGACGATACATTTGTTAGAAAGCATAACAAAGAGTTCCAATTGCAGTATTGATGACATACAATCGAAAGAAAGCACAATTTTAAAAATGGATTTTCGATGCCAAAAATGTAAAGTACATTCATGTGAAATAATTTCATTGTCCCCTACTTGTTACAGCATACGAATGCTATATTGAAAGAGATAAATTCTGAAGATTTGAATGAACATTGATATTCATACGTTGTAGATAGAAATAACGAAACGCTACTTACTGTCTAAAACATTTTCAATTATTTTTTACTCGAAATAATTATAGGATACTAAAACTCTGTCACGTGGATGCACTTTTTGCCAAAACATACCTATTTGGATGCTAATGATTCTGAGGATTTGAGTAATGCTTATAAAGTCTCAATTTCCAATGATGGTGATATTCCTGACTGTTAGTCCTCCACGTGGTGCATCCTGGACTAGGTGCCCCTAGGCATCTAGACTAATAACAGCAGGGTCCGAGTGCACAGCGGTATAACTGGGCTTCCGCTACGGCGGGTGGGTGCAAACATACACCTAGGATACTTAAAAGGTATCTAAAGGTATACGTATATCATATGTAGCCCTTGGGCTAAGGGAGATAACCCTGAAAAAATCAGGCGGTCTCGTCAATCTTTGCGAACAGTGGCGACGTCACAAGGATGCCGTCTACCAGCCAACAAACTTTGTTATTCTTCCACGTTTGTCTACGCTTGTCAAGCCATCGAAGTCGATCGTTCTACATGTCGTATAAATATGGGAAATAATGAAGAGGTGACCACGTCACCAACCAAAATGAAAAATGAAATACCTATTTCTGCATTCATTTCTTTCAAATAGTCCTCAACCGAGTTTTCATTGCCGTAGTAAAATGATCGACTTTGATCGCTTGATAGGCGCAACAAACGAAGAATACCAACGTAGGCGGCATCCTTGTGATTGCGCCGCTGTTTGCAAAGATTGATGAGGCCGCCTACGGGCACCTAGTCCAGGATGCGCCACGTGGAAGACGAACTGTCAGAAATATCGTCGTTACTCATTAGCATCTCGATTGTAAACGAAATTGATTTTTTTTATCATCTCATACTGTCAAACAAATAAATAAATTACCATTTTTCTTTTTCCAGGTCGATTTGATTCCGTAATAAGCTGGGATCATTTTTTTGCCAGTTTCCATCGCTATTTGGAACACATGAAACAACAAAATGTTGCTCATCATCAGCAAATGGCGACGTCAGCTGTCAGTCATCAAATTTATCCACACATATACGGAATTCAACACATGTCACATCAACAAGGCGACCGTGTGACAAGTCAACAAAGCTGGTCGTCCAAACCCTCTGGTCATGTATCGGGCATGTCAGATGGACATGTGCAAGCCATGTCGTCGACAACGGCTAGTCGGATGATCCAGCCGGAAGAACAAGCAGGTTTGCAGGGCGTTCTACGACTGATTAGTCGTATTTGTCGGGTGGTAAGTAATATACGAAGTGGACTAGGTGCATGTAGACTAACAACAGCAGGGGGTATAACTGCGTGAGGGTGCAAGCATACACTCGGGATATGAGGAGGTGACTACGGCATTAACCAAAATGAATAAATGTACAAACATTGAGTCATAGATGATTGTACTTTATTGTTGTGTGGCAATGCACAGTCGGACAGATAAATGAACTTGGGATGTTATGGATCCTGATAATTTGAGTAATTCTTATAAAGCCTCACGTTCCAACGATGGTGACCTTGCGTGACTGTCACCTTTACGTGGCGCGTCCTGAACTAAGTGCCTTTCGAAACATCTAGATTAAGACAGCAGGGACTGAGTGCATAGCGGTACAACTGGACTTTGGTTTTGGCAGATGTGTGCAGGCACATACCCAGGATACTTAAAAGTTATTCAAGTTATACGTATATCGTTGGTCTAATGCGACCACTGGCAAAAATTGGACGCCTTCTCCACGTTTGTTTGCACATAAAATGTGGAGAGAAGTTGTTGAAAATGCTTCGAGAATATGTGAATAAGTAAGAACATTATCAAATACATCTGTTGAATGCGGAATTGATGAAAAACATTATTTTTTGTTTATATGGAATGTTTTCAGACTGCTATTGTTTATGTGAAACTGTCATCTTTAAGATTATTTATTGTTATTATTATTAAGCTTCAACATCTTACTAGAGATACATTCAGCGTAAAATACATTTTTACCATCAATATAAAAAAGTAGTAGTACAAATAATGGGATCAAAATGAAATAGAATGTCATATGTTAATGAATATAAATATAGTCCATATAGTAAGCATGTGATTTAAGAAATTCCCCTCCTCATTTAATTTTTTTTTCAAGGATCCTGTGTCTCGGGCTGCTTTTGTCTCAAATACCAACTGGCAGCTGATTCAATGTTGTTTGGGATTTTTGACCTGTTCAGTTTCCATCGAGTTGAAAGCCGATTTTCTTCGTCTGCTGACAAGTTTGGCCCGAAGTCAGCACATTGCTTGTTTGTTGTGGCGACATCTACATCATGCCGAAGTAAGTGTGTGTGTGTGTGTGCATTAAATGTATTATGTATTTTGATGTGGTAGAAGAAGACTCAGTTGGTAGCAGAGCCACCTCTTCATTAATTCCAATTTCGTACAATAACTCGCATTTCAATACAAAGAGGTTGTTGGATACGAAGAAGATTAGAAATGAATTAATCTAATCAGTTCCAAGCCTGGATAAAGGGGGGGGGGAGGTTTTGAACATCTACATTGCTGCTGAAACAATGAGAGGACGCTATTCCGGCCAAGAAGTAATAGCACAACTCGGATGACAGGGTTGAGTGAAAGCCGAATGGAAGATGAATCTTTGATTAGACGAAGAAAATTGCTTGGTTAAATTTTACGTTTACCGCCTGTAAGACCAACAAGAAGGGTTTTGGCAAAAGGCAGGTTGGGGGTAGACTATAGAACACTTGGCCAAGAACCACTCGGGAAGATTTAGTTGAAATGAATGCATCGTGGGGGATTGAAACAAACGTTTTGTTAAAGCGTCCAAACAGAATCATTGTGTTATTCCAATGTTCGGTATTTAAAGCAAAAGGCTTTTGTAATAATAATAATAATTTGTTTGTTTTTAAAATTTAATGAATGATGTTATAAGAAATGTCGTATGTTATGATTAGCAATGCTTTTTGTGAATAATATTTTTTATAAATGAATCTAAGGCATGTGTTATGTAGGTCTGGGATAATTAACATGCGCTCAATACGAGCATGTGTTACGCCATACAATTTTTTAAAATATGTTTTGTACATCTCGTCTCTTGGAGGCATAGTATGTCCAGCTTTCTTCTATCTATTAGTTCAGCAATTTCTCTTGCTTTACCTGTTAACGATCCACTCTCAACTTCTCTTCTATACATCTTTAGTTTGGCTTTTCCGTTTTCAGGTTGCTTTGGTGATTTATCACATGACTCAGGCAATGGTTATGCGCATCGCTTATGGGGAACGCCCTATCGTTCATCGCACTATTATGAAACATTTTGACCATTTTAGTGTTTTGGTGTAGGTTTTACTGCTGGATGCCCTTCCTGACGCAAACCTTCCTCCTTTATCCAGGCTTGAGACTGGTTAGATTGGTTCATTTCTTATCCTCACTAGGAGGAGAAGTATTTTTAAGTAAATATGAAGCAATAATTAAATACTTAATACTGTTTTAAATTCTTAATAATTATTTTTACAGAAAAACATTAAGAGATAACAAATTAATTTAGATTAATTTTTATGGGAATTTTAAACACTATTCTGCAATTCCTTCCGTCTTTCACTGAACGCTGTCGTCTGTCTAACTTTGTCATCCAGATACGTGCGAGCACTTTTTTGCGGTTGTTTGCCGGAATGGTATTTTCTTAATGCTTTCCGTAGCAGCATAAACATTTTAGGGAGGCCAGGTCGCCAACCTTGCCTGCTCAAACCTTCCTCCTTTATCCAGGCTTGGGACTGGCTAGATTGAATCATTTCTGATCCCAACGAGGCGGAATTTGAATTTTTATTATGTGTACAAGTTTTTTTATTTTAAAAATGGAGTCGATTCGGATTTATTACCTACTGTATATATATTCTAGTGTTAAATGTATTCTTTTTTGCAATTAATTTAGCTGCTTCCATTTTCAAGTCGACCCAATCAACAAGGTTTGCATGTGAGTTTCATGTTATTTTCATTAGTGACAGTTGTAAGCATTATGAATTTTTATTTTATGTTTGCTACTTTGAATGTTTTACGAGAAACATCTTTCAGCAGTGGACATTTTCTAACCTTTTTTATAGCACGAATTTCGTTTTCAAAATTTTTATCTATAAGAAAATAAATAAGCAATCATTTTTGGTGTCATGCTTTCGACGAGTATTCATTTGTGTAAGTCACAAGTCTGTGATACAGGTTCAGTGTTGTGGTTATCAGTATTTGCTGTTACCTTGTTAATCATCAGATTGTTTCAATTGGGGGGGGGGGAGACTTTGTTATTTCCTTGACAGGCACGTACATTAACCGGACGTTTTGTCGAAACGAATTAAAGATGAGAGGATTAACTTATTAGTTTTCTGTTTAGTCAACCGTTGATATGGAGGACAGTAGGTTGTAGGTAATTATTTCCAATATGTACTCTTTTTGGAGCTATCATTAAGTACTCTTGGTACTGCTTACATTTTGAAATCTCTTTTTAAGTATGGGATTTCATGTTTTTAGGACGGATTATTTTATCTTTCCGTATTCAATTTATAAAGCTTTAAATGGCGATTGACGAGGCTTTCTGATTTCTTATCAGGGTCTTCTCCCCGAGCCTAACAGCTGCATAAGACACCTTTGAAGTATCATGGGTGTATGCTTACACCCACTCGCCGTAGCGGAAGCCCAGTTATACTATTGTGCACTCGGTCCCTGTTGTTATCAGTTTAAATGCCTATGGGCACCTAGTCCAGGATGCATCACGTGTAGGCGGAACAGTCAAATTGAGATCATTAACATCTCTACGCTTTCATTGTATCAGAGTTGTTGAAATGATAACAGATTTGTATAGTTGATAATTCATTCATTTATTCATTTTTGTTGGTGACGTGGTCACCTCTTCATTATTTCCCATATTTATACGACATATAACGATCGACTTCGATGGCTTGATAAGCGTAACAAACGTGGAAGAATAACAAAGTTTGTTGGCTGGTAGACGGCATCCTTGTGACGTCGCCACTGTTCGCAAAGATTGACGAGACCGCCTGATTTTTTGTCAGGGTTATCTCCCCTAGCCCAAGTACTACATATGGTATACGTATACCTTTAGATACCTTTTAAGTATCCTGGGTGTATGTTCGCACCCACCCGCCGTAGCGGAAGCCCAGTTATACCGCTGTGCACTCGACCCTGTTGTTATTAGTCTAGATGCCTAGGGGCACCTAGTCCAGGATGCACCACGTGGAGGACTAACAGTCAGGAATATCACCATCATTGGAAATTGAGACTTTATAAGCATTACTCAAATCCTCAAGATCATTAGCATCCTATTGTATAGTTGATCATTGGTTTCCGTTTTCATTATAGAGTTTTATGCATTAATAAATAATGATTATTATGTCAACCGATGAATTACTCAATATTTTCATTTTTACACACATTGGAAGACCGACATGAACGATGTCGAGCCGCGAGCCGAGCAGTTTTCATTGACTCGGTCATTTGTCTCCTTCATTACAATATTGATTCCCCGTTTGACGATTCATTCGCCAGCGCTTGGTGCAAAGGGCATAGCGGGTCCAATGATGGATGGACCGCCAGTCAGTTCGGCCGTGTCTTTAACCAATGCCAATGCAATAGTGTCCATTGTTTCATTTGTAACAAGTACGATCTTTTTGAGACACACGATGCGTGCCTATCGTGATCCCAATGAAAGAGTGAGTTTGTGACAGTAAATTGTACATGTGCTAATTCACTTCAATTCATTTTGGTAGGTGACGTGGTCACCTCTTCATTATTTCCCATATTATACGACATGTAGAACGATCGATCTCGATGGCTTGACAAGCGTAGACAAACGTGGAAGAATAACAAAGTTTGTTGGCTGGTAGAGGACATCCTTGTGACGTCGCCACTGTTCGCAAAGATTGACGAGGCCGCCTGATTTTTTGTCAGGGTTATCTCCCTTAGCCCAAAGGCTACATATGGTATACGTATACCTTTAGATACCTTTTAAGTATCCTGGGTGTATGTTTGCACCCACCCGCCGTAGCGGAAGCCCAGTTATACCGCTGTGCACTCGACCCTGCTGTTATTAGTCTAGATGCCTAGGGGCACCTAGTCCAGGATGCATCACGTGGAGGACTAACAGTCAGGAATATCACCATCATTGGAAATTGAGACTTTATAAGCATTACTCAAATCCTCAGGATCATTAGCATCCCACCGATTGACTTCAACGACTTGATAAGCGTAACAAAGGTGGGAAAATAACGAAGTTTCTTGGCTGGTAGATGGCATCATTGTAACGAGGCCGCCTCACAATTTGTCAGGGCTATCTCCCTTAGTCCAAGAGCTACATATGGTATACGTATACCTTAATATACATTTTAACTATCCTAAGTGGTGATTCTGCCACCAACTTATTTTAACTTATGTTGCAATGTAGTATTGTGTAATAAAATAGCTTTCTTATTTTCAGTTACATAGCTACTTCGTTGGACGAAGAAATTGCTTTAGGGATTATATATCATGTATGTATTGTCTTTCATGCCTTCTACGATAACAGTACCATTGTACTATATTTTTATAGTGGGAAATAGCCGCCTCGTGTCTCATTCTATTCGACGGCTTGATTCACGAATTTGTCAAACGTCTCCGAAGTGCTATGACATTTGTGCTCAATTCACTGAACCAGTCGCCTACAAAACAAGACGAATCGGCCACAGTGCCATCGTCGACTGCCGAAGACGAACCAATGCGTCCATATGCTTTGGACTGGGCTGGCCAGCTACTGATAATTCTTCATGAACTGGGCGGTCAACAGCAACCGAAGCAGGACCAACAGTCAGACACTCAACATCGGCGTCCCGTGTCGACAGCTGAACAGCTGATCAGTCAACTGAACTTGCCGTCCGGATGGCCACATTCGGATCCGGGATATTATTTGGCGTCCCAGCTGCTAACGGATTCATCGCTGTTTCGAATGGTACGTTGATGAGAATAAATAAATATGGATGCATTGAATACAGTCATTGGCAAACGAAGTGCTTTGTTGAAGAGTTTGAAAGGTTGAAAACTAACTTATTGGAATTTTCGGTCAGTCATCTCTTTCCAATAGCTGTTTGGTAGTTTAATAATTTGCCAACCTGATTGATCAATAAAGATACATTCATTCATCATTTTGGTTGGTGACGTGGTCACCTCTTCATTATTTCCCATATTTATACGACATGTAGAGCGATCGACTTCGATGGCTTGACAAGCGTAGACAAACGTGGAAGAATAACAAAGTTTGTTGGCTGGTAGACGGCATCCTTGTGACGTCGCCACTGTTCGCAAAGATTGACGAGACCGCCTGATTTTTTGTCAGGGTTATCTCCCTTAGCCCAAGGGCTACATATAATATACGTATACATTGAGATACCTTTTAAGTATCCTGGGTGTATGTTCGCACTCACCCGCCGTAGCGGAAGCCCAGTTATACCGCTGTGCACTCGGACCCTGCTGTTATTAGTCTAGATGCCTAGGGGCACCTAGTCCATGATGCACCACGTGGAGGACTAACAGTCAGGAATATCACCATCATTGGAAATTGAGACTTTATAAGCATTACTCAAATCCTCAGGATCATTAGCATCCCATTAATAAAGATACAATCGTTTTTCAACCAGTATTATCAATATATATTTTCATTGCCCCACCCTTCAAACATTTTCATTTTATTAAATTGTTGATTGTTCAAAATTAGTTATTTTACATGGCTTATATTGTTTTTGTAGATCACAGGTCTGTTGGAAGTCGGATTGCATCGTCACCTTCAATTTCCCATTCCCAACGGACCTCCTGTTGGAATGACTCGGGCTACTTTGGCCGGTCTGAACGTTATTTGCCGCATGTTGGCTAATGAGGAAATGCTCGTTTCTTTTGTGCGCCGCATGACCACGAGCATTTTGTAGGTTTGAATTTTAATGATGGAATAAAATGCACTAGGAAGATGCCGAGAATATTTAAATTAGTCAAAATAAATTGAAGGTTTTAATAGAATAGTTCAATTTTTTTCCCCCGAGCCTTCTGCGATGTCCTTGAAGTCGAGATATAAATTTGTGAACTTGGTCCTTGCACCGCTTTAGTTTTTGTGTAACTATTGAGTCTAAAGTGCCACTTATTGCGACTGGGAATTGTTTATACATATTAGCATTTTTCAAGTTTTCGATAATGTTGACACTGCCAAAGATATATATATATATATCCAACTTAATTTTTCAAATTTCTGTTTTCAACATGGGTAGGTAGGATATATGATTGAATGATGTAAGTTGTAGTGTCTGAATTAAAACTTTGAAGTTAGAAATTAGCCACATGCATTTCTATGTAGATTTGAACAAATTAACAGGCATTCATGATTGTCTTCGGTGTTTCTGACAACAACACTGTCGTCATGACATGTGCATTTATAATACTGCCAGATTGCTCAATCGAAATCAGACGAACGATTAGGGTTTTTTAAAACTTTTGGCTACATCGTTGCCATTGTATTTGTTTGATAAATAAACTCTTGTCAGCATTACTTTACGGATTAACAAATTACACAAGTCTCATGGCCAGTGTGAAGTATTTTAACGATATGCCAGTCATATTATCTTATTCTCCCTCTTAAAATGGGAATATTTGCTGTTTTGTGTTCAGTCCTAATTTTAGCATGCCCCAATCATCCAAAGGAGGAGATTCGAACATTTGCGTTCCTCTGCCATCGCTGCCTTCGTCGGGCATAGCCATTCTTCCTGTTTGTTTGTCGCGCTTGCTCATGTCCATCAATTCGGGTTCGGGACGCGCTGATTTGATTCCGACGTTGTTGAAGTAAGTCGATTTGTGCTTGAATGTGTTGAGAGAGGATACGTTTAACAGGGAAAATTAGTTATGAACAAGGCTGTACCAATTGAACAGTCACGGACCAAATGGATACTTAGGCGTTAAGGTTGTTAATGTGTTGACAAGAAGGCGACAACTTTCATTGGTGTCATTCTGAGTATTATCACCAGACTACCCTATTTGGAGACAGCGCTGCTTGCTTTATACGGAGGCTGTCCTATAAAGGTGATTTTAAATTGTTCGTCTTTTCACCAGGATAGTTGACTGCGGTGGTTATCAATTGGGATTTGAACTAAAGTATTTTAAAGTCTTGTCACTGCTTGTACTTAGATGTAACAGCTTAATTATTCTTGTGCATTTGAAATCGATACGTATGGTTTTATAATATAGGCTTTTTTCAAATTTCAGTTACATTTATATGTTCGGGTTTTTGGTGTTGTTAGCATCCCGTTTGTTTAATTGAAAATGTATGTCAGAATACGTGTTATAGCTTTAAATATACGGGTTTTATTGTACTATAAACTTACAATTAGTGATTGACGGAACAGTAAAGAATAACAGCAAAATAGTTATACTTTGATCACGTCGTATTAGCTATTTTATAGAAGAGGAAGCAACAGTTTACAATGTGATTCGTCGACAAATGACCAATCATAGTCGCATGTTCAATTCTTTTTCTTTTTTCTCTACGTACAATATGGCGTACCACCTTAACCTTTTTTCTCGAATTTTCTTATGAACTTTCAGTTTTCTTCCAACAACTTCATTTTCTATTCTGTCCAATTTGGATAGTTCCAACAACCACCGAATTATCTTCATTTCTACTGAGATCAGTTTCCTCTCTTGGGCTTTCTTTATACTCTACGTTTCCGATCCGTAAATCAAGGCCGGTCTCACTGCGGTCTTATAAAAATTACCTTCTGTCCTTGTTATCTTTCTGTTGCACAGAACTCCTGTCAGTTTCCTCCAGTTATACCATCCTGCTCGTATTCTTTGTACTATCTCTGCATTCCAATCTCCATTCTTTTTTAGCGATGAGCCAAGGTATTTAAACCTCCCCATTTTCAACAATCCCTGGTGTTCCATTTTGATTTCCCTACCATTTTCCTTGTACTCATATAAACTGTCTTTCTCTTGTTGACTCTTAAACCTCAATTTTTCAGTGACTTTCTCCATTGCTCTAACTGATTCTTGTTTTCTACTGCATAAGACAATGTCATCTGCAAATAACACCACGGAGATGCCACCTTAATGTTTCTTATTCGCACGTCAATAATCATGTCAAACAAATACGGGCTTAGTATTAAATCTTCATGTAGACCAACGTTTCTGTATCATCATATATATCTTGTACAATCAGATGTTCATAATAATTAAGACGTAAGATGATTGGTTCAAATGTGCTTTATCAATAGCAATAAATTGAATAACATTTTAATTGGTTTATATTTATCACTAAATAATTGCTTTTTGTATCTAATTCTGTTTTTTTTTTAAATTCAGATTTTGTTTACTTTCCGATTATTTACCCGATCATGCGTCTTGCGTGATTCAAATATTGGGTTACTTGGTTGATGCCATCAAACCTCACTCAGAGTTGTTGGTTCTACTGACGTCGGATCCAGTAAGTTATGGTTATACAAGAATGTATATTCATGTATGAAACCAATTGGTCCTACACAATTCCCAATCGAGAGTAGAGTTACTGATTGATTTAGTAGCGGTAGTTGGCATTCGTTCAAGAAACTATTAAATGAGTGACTTCAATTTAAATATGAGATTTTTTGATTTTTATAAAACTATTCAATCAAATCTCATCGCTATTGGAATTTTACAATTAGCAAAACTCCACTAGAGCTGGAATGATTTGAGGGGAGGGGGGCGATTTATTCATTAATGGTGGTTGGTAGCCTAGCCTACTCTTCATAATTTCTACATTTGTACAATATATTAAGGAATGGACCCCCGATGGCAAAGATTGACAAGGCTTCTTGATATTTTTCCGGGGCGTATTCTTACATCCATTTGCCAAAACGAGAACTCAGTCATAATGCTGCAGCTTAGGTGCACCTATCCCAGAAGATGACTGTTGGGAAGTTTAAACTTTATGAGCATTATTTACAACAACAACAAAAGTTGGTGGCAAAGCCACTTCTTTATTAGTTCCAAGTTTTCAAAGCATCACGAATAATTCCCCTCCATTGTTCACGGTTTTCGGAGGCGAGCACAGATATGTCAGTCCAGCGACTGCCATTGTTTCCAAGATATAGTCCCGGCCAAAATAAGGTAAAGATCGTCCCGAACAGCGTCCATCCAAGTACGTTTCTGACCACCTTTCCTTTTCTTCCAATCGGCATTTGGACAAGTCAAAGTTACATTATTTACATCTCTAGAATTATTAACAATTCCTACTACAAAACTAAAAAGAAATTAGTGTATATTATAATTAAACTGAGTTTTATTCCCAATTCATGTGGTTGCTAGCAATGTTTTAGTTTAATAACTACGTTTTTATTTTTTAAAATTTATGTTTGAATGTTTTACACCGGAAACACATTTTTCATCAGTGAACATTTTAGCCAAACGTGGGGGCCTGCATTTAGTGGACCGGTGGTGGGATTCGAACCCCGATGCCCACCCAGGTCCAAGTCGAGTGCTGTATCCCAGACCACCTCGGCAGTTTTTATCAATTCGATTCCAATCTAAGGTAACTTGCATTGACCATTATACTTGTCTATTGTTCTAAGGATACACGTCGTCAATTGCTCGCCATGAATGCTTCGCTTCTTAAATGGCCGACTTTATCGTCTGGTCAAATATCCTGGTTCGACTCAACATCGTCCAGCATCCTTCCTGCCAACTACATCGACACCGATGGAAGTTTCAACTTCAACGACCAGTGGCTGTACGGTTTGAAGCGATCTTCGACAGACGGGCTCGTCTCGTCTGAGACCGACGACTTCACCGATGCTGATGACGACACCGCCGACGGCAACACCGACAACTTTCAGTTTTGCATTTTGGGCTTTTCATCCGTCCGTGTCGGTCCGCCGGCTGGATTGGCGAAAGTGGTCAAACTCGATGGCGCATTTCCTTGTCAACATGCCAACTGGCAATTTCCCGTTCATGATTGGGAACATTGGGCTGTGTGGCTGGCAGAAGATGTGACAACCAATTGTATCCTAATAGCCAGAGCCGATTGGTTGTTGAGTAGACCGCTGACATCGTGTGTCTATCAAACGGTTACAGCGGGAACGTGGCTCTATAGTGAGTAGTTGATGTTTGTTTTGTCTTGTTGTATTACTGTTGCGGTAGTGGTATAATTTGAAATGTTTGTTTTTTGTTTAGAAACTATAACCGGTCAAGACAGCATTCCGCATGTGTTGCTATTTCTCCACGTATTGTTGGCCGCAATAGAACAACCTACTCCTAACCTGACCCATTGGTTATGCGGATTCAATATTGACAGCTGCAAGACTATTTCTTGGACTAATTTGCAAGTTAGTTTTGTCAAAAAAATGCCGACAACACGTACGGTGGACTGATTTTGAGTGATTATTATTCATTCGGTCATTTCATTATTTCCATATTTGTACTGCACATTAAACGATCGACTGTGATGTCATGACATGCACAACCAATGTAGAAGTATAACTAAGTTGATCGCATTTTTGTGAAGGCGTTACTGTTATCAAAGATTGTTTTTGTCAGGGTTAACTTCTTTAGACCCACGGCCTTGTATATATATATATATATAGAGTATCCTGTATGCATACTTGTACCGTATTTATGGATTCATTTATTTACTGTAACTGTAGAAGTATGTAAATTTTGTGAATAATAAAATTATTTGAATGGGATGTGAATGATTCTGATGATTTGAGTAGTGCTTATAAAGTCTGAATTCTCAATGATGGTGATTTTCTTGACTGTTCCTCCTTTATCTGGTTTATCCTGGATCGGGTATCTATAGGCATCTATACAAATAACAGAAGTGATCGAGTACACAGTAGTATAACTGGACTTCTGCTTCGGTGGATGGATAAAAGCGTACATCCAGGATAATTAAAAGGTATCTTAAGGTATACGTGTACCATATGTAGCTGGTGGGCTAAGGGACATAACCCTGACAAAAAACCAGGCATCCTCGTCAATCTTTGTGAACAGTGACGACGTCACAAGGATGCCGTCAAGAAACGTCGTTATTCTTCTAGGTGTGTTACACTTATCAAGCCATTGAAATCGATGGGGTTAAAATGCCGTACCAATGGAGAAATAATGAAGAGGTGACTACGCCTTACCAACCACACAATTTATACAACCAATACCAATTTGCATTGTTCGCTTGTCTAGGATGCGGGAATTGGCAACGTAGCCCAGACGTGTCTACACGCTGTTCTCGATCTGGTCGATACGGCGTCACGACTCTTCCAGTCGAATGTCCAGTTGACTATGCCCATGGCCATCGGACTGCAGTGGAGTTTGGCGCTTATTTGGCAGCTGCTCTACCGACTGGCTGCCAATCCATCGACATCGCTTCCACTGCTTCGCTTTTTGCGATCCAGTCACGATCTGTTGGCTCAGCACATTCAGATGGATTTGTGCTACCGCAGTACGGTAGGTGGCGAGGTAACAGGAGACAGTAAGGCGACCGACAAACAGAATAAAAGTGAGTCAATGGCTATGTATATATTGAATAGTTAGATTATACCCTTTAATCTTAATACATACATACCTATTTCACTGGGAAGTTCCGTTTGAGAAATATTAGATTAAACAGGTTTTTTATAATCTGTTTGGTCAAATATGACGGTAATTGAATGCATTAAATACTACTTCTAATATTCGTTTGTTCACTGATTTATCGAGTATGGTAAAGAATGCTTATTGTATAACGTCATCTGCAGAAATAATTTTATTTTCTATAAGATTGATTAGAGTAATGTTTATCAAGTTTTGCTTTCCCGAAACTAGCAATATTTCTGATTTACCATTTTATGTGGTGCATTTTCGACTCAGATTGGGGGCTTGTTCGAAAGTATATATATATATATATATATATATATATATATATATATATATATATATATATATATATATATATATACATACATACAGGGCCTTGTCAAAATTAACACACTGACATTGATTGACTTTTCTCACATCAATTAAGCATATTAGGCACATCAACATTTTACTAAAATAACGAAACAATAAAGATATTTCTTTTTTTACAAATAGCATTACCAAATTCTCACTTAGATAATAAACCCAGAATTTTTACATTTTAACAAAATAAAAATACGACTACATTGCTTGCTTAAAAATAAAAGATGTTCATTGTACAAAATGGTCATCACCAAATGTGACAAATTCAGCATTTCAACGAATAACTATCAAACGCTTTGGATAGGAATCAACTACATTATCGATATACTCTTGTGGAATTTGATTTTTCAAAACAATCAATTTTTTCTTTGAGCGTGCTTTGATTTTCCATCCGATTCACCTTTCGTTTAAGATAACTAAAAACGTTTTCAATTTCATTGGTACGAGGATATTCCCAATAAAATAATCCATGCGTTTAAGTTGTTAATAAAATGTTCATCAACACAAAACATGATTGTAGCAGAAAATGACACATTCATGATGAGTGCAGAACAAAGGTCTATATGGCTTTACATTTACAGTTAGCTTAAATACTTAGTACATTCATAGTATACAATATATTTTAAATATAATAATAATAAAGTTAATGCCCTGGAGCATTTTGTCGTAGTTCAGAATTGAAACATTCTTTAAAAATAACTACAAATTATGAACTATTAAAATGGTACTTAATTCCAAAATATCCATGATGGATGCGCAAGCTTTTTAACAATGCGATTGTTGTCTTGAGGACATTCTGGATCACAGATAACCGTGGACTGCACTATGCATGGTTCGTACTTCAAAGCTCACTCGATCTTCAGAAATAAACTGAACGGTTTTCATACATTTTTGCAAATTTCACACGCCTTTTTCTACAACATTCTTATCAATTTCTTTAACTGCAAATTGACTGAATATGAACTATTAGTTAATTCTTCGTTTGTACTTGTTCAATTGGCTTCATTCCGTTTCTTTTAAATTTGGTGGTAATAAATGAATCATCTCGTTAATTCATAGATGGTACAACTCCACGCCCTGCTGTTCTTGGACGTGTATAATCGTTTAAAGTGCTGTATACTTAGTACTTATTTGAAATAAATCTGCAATTTTTTCACTTGTTAAATCGAAATTATAACTATTTTTTATTTTTAGAAATGTTATATTAGTATTGTCAGATTCACATGAATAATAAATTTACTAGGTTTTCCAGTCAACCAGGAGCACTGTTTTGTTTGCAAGTTTTAGCAGTTAATAAATAGCTTCCACTATTTAAATTCATCGTATAATCACGTGCGGTAAGCGTTGAAAATGGTGCCTAGGTTAGGGGGTCAAATTAAAATGTTTGACAGGTCGATAAAACAAAAATGAGGGGTCAACTTCGTAAAATGTTTCTTTGATCTTTCTACATTATAATTGGTGTTACATTTTATGTACCTACAAAATTTGAAAAGTAATCAATTTTTCTTAAATAAAATGTATACAGTAACTTGTGTTGGGTTATGTAAGCACTTGTAAAATTATGTAAAGAAATAAATGTTTTTTGAAATTATTGTTGCGTCATCGTTTTATGTTATGAACTTATTATGTATTGTTAAGTGTAACTACCATTTATCCATTTGAATGCTATTTATCCTAGATCTTGAAGATACTTAAATTTTTATAATTATAAAGAACTGATCAAACAAGTAACTTTAAGTATTGATAGCCCATATTATTTCGGCATCATTACTTTATTGAAAAAAATATCTCTAATAAATAAGAGTTCATTGACAAGTCTCATTTTAGACCCTGTTTATATATACCATATGTAACTGTTAAACTAAAGTAGTTAGTAGAGCATCAAGCAATGTAGAAGTACATGTTTTATTTTATTATATTTGGAATCCCCCTCTGGAATGCTTAATGATCCCGAGGATTTGAGTAATGACTCAATTTCCAATGATGGTGATATTCCTGACTGTTCGTCCTCCATGTAATGCATCCTGAACTACGTGCCTATGGGCATCTAGATTAATAACAGTGGGGACCGAATGCACAGCGGTACAGTCGGACTTCCGCTTTGGTTGGGGTAGGTGGAGCATACACCCAGGATACTTAAAAGGTATCCTAAGGTATACATAGGCCATATGAAGCGTTTTGGGCTGATGGAGATAATCCTGACAGAAAATCAAGTGGCATCATCAACCTCTGCATACAATGGTAACGTCACAAAGATGCTGTCTGCAAGTCCCATTTTAGACCCTGTATATACACACCATATGTAACCGTTAAGCTAAAGGAAATAATCTTGATTAAAAATCAGTTGGCCTTATCAATTTTTGCGAAGTTTGGCGGCATTAAAGGGATGCCTCTTATTGTCCAAGTAACTTTGTTACGCTTATGAAGCGATCGAAATATAATGAAGAATTAACCCTAACAAAAATCAGGCGGCCTCGATAATCTCCGCGAACCGCCAAATGTAAACGCACGTTCGGCCTTGTTAAAATGTCCACTGTTCAAAGATGCTTTTTGTAAAACTTTTTTAAAGTAGTAAATATAAAATATTAATAATTCAATTGTAGTTTTGCAGGCGTTGTGGTTCAATCAGAAAAATTGGCTTTTGCGAATATTGGCGATTGAAATTAGGTCGAGTGCTAATGCCAATCAGCGGTCGTATGTGGCACATCTCATCAAGTTATTCTTTGGCGGTAAGTGGTGTATGAATTAGGTGAATGTGTCGTTGGTCCTGCCATTTGTGTGTATTTCGAGGTGTGCCGTTAGGACAGGCTTGTTGGTACTACTGAGTCAATATTCTTTGCGTATTGGTGGACAATTGATTTGACAACGTCGTCATGTCACACATGTTGACTACTTTTCACCAATTTCTGCTTTTTCTATTGAAAAATGTCGTTTTTGTTGAATTCGCCTATATGTGGTAAACCCCCCCACATTAAGAAATAACAACGAAAGTATTAATAATGATAAAGCCACATCTTTATTAATTCCAAGTTTGTATAGCAACAATTGTTCACGATAGACTTGGCCATTGTATCCAAGATACGGTCTTGACCAAGATAGTGTGGAGATCGTCCTGAACAGCATCCATCCAAGTACCGCCTTTCTAAAGTCTGAATTATCGTCTACTTGTCAAACCTGGATGATTATCCTATTAGCCAATTGAAATGAATGCAATTCCCCATATTTACTAAGTGTTTTTTGTTTCTAGATTTGCTATTCGACAAACCATTGCTTGGCACGCCCGAAACCAATACGAGTGAGTTTCATTTCCGATGAATAGTCACTTTTCCCCCCATATGTATAAAATAATCGACTTTGGTGGCTTGATGAGTATAACAAATATAGAAAAATAACAAAATTTTTTGACTGGTAGACGGTACCAGTGTTCGCAAAGATTGACGAGGCCACCTGATTTTTTGTCAAGGTTACATCCCCTTGCCGAACGGCTACATACGGTATGCATATACCTTGAGATACCTTTTGAGTATTTTTGGTGTATGCTCGCATCCACCTGCTGTAGCGGAAACACGGTTATACTGCTGTACACTCAGTCCTTGCTGTAGGCACGTTGTTTAGGATGCATTACGTAGAGATAGAATAGTCAGGAATATCACCATCATTGTAAATTGAGACTTTATAAGCTCTACTCAATTCCTCAGGATCCGTAGCTTTAAATTTTTCGATGAGTATATCTGATTACCGTTATTCTTCTACTTTTTCCCGCTTATCAAGCCATTGAAATCGATCGTTTATTATGCCGTACAAATATAACAATAATGTATTGGTGACAAACCGTCACCCACCACAATGAATGACGATGAAATTAACGCTTTTGTTTATTTTCCCATTGAAGTGTCTTCCATGTCTACGGCGTTTCTCCAATGTATCAACGCTGTCGAGTTGACTTCGAAATTCGAGATGGATAAACTGAAAACATTGGACATTGAACTCGTTGAAGAGGTATTTTAACTTTTAATATGTTTATCATGGTTTTTGTGATATGCCGCATTTTACTGGAAAAATGGATTTGACATGGTAATTTTATCAATCGCCAAGTTGTATGATACATTTTCTACTTGGTTGGATTATTGAAGCTGCATTTCTTTGATTAAGTAGTTGTAGATTTTAAACAACCTCCAGTTTTATAGTTTTTACATAATTGGATATTGTGGGTTGTCTATCGGTTGGATTCTATTACACTACTGCCACTGAACTATTTCTCCGTTTCTCCTTCAAATCAATAATTGAGTAAGACACTTATCTGAACATTTATTTTATCGGTTTTAATAAAATAAGCACATTTTTCCCAATTAATAAACTTAAAAGGATCCTTGTTCTAACCTGTGCAAATAGAAAACGTATATCTATTGTCTTCTACAGACACGTAAATATGTGACGTGTATTGACACCTAATTATCCAGTAAACATTCAATTGCTTTATTTTCCCTATTTCAGACACTTGCCAAATCTGAACTTGGCTGTTGTCTACTCAATCCTAATTATCCCAATTCTTATTCGTCAACTCGACTGATCAACACCCACGCATTTCTTATTCGTCTCTACATGAAACTCGCATCAGATGAATCAGTCCATCAACACTCATCGTTATCCAATAGTATTTGGCTATTTTTGACCAATCGAAATGCTTCTTCATTGTCATTGGCTAATCGCGATTTGATCGCCGATATCCAATGTATCCAGCAATGGATAGAAAGTCGCAACATAGAAGCGATTCAGTTGAATATTGGGCAGCATGCAGCCTTGGAATCGTGGCGACAAGTTGTCGAAATCAGTTTGGGCCTATTAACATCCAGCGTGGAATTGGGAAGTCAGAGGTTTATTTGTGGTACGACGAATAACGAAAGTTATCAGCGGATGTCCGTAATGAATTACTCTGATTTGATTATGACAGTTCCTCAAGCTGTCGATGTTTCATCATTTAGCGGTCAGATCATTAAACAGCCGCGTCCGTTTGTTATCGTCTGTCTGGATTTGTTGATATTGACATTGGCTGAGGTACGTTTTTTCGGGATGTGTTTTTGTGCTTCAAAATAATGCTGCGAGTTACTGGAAATTTAGTGCAGGTTAGAACATGGTTGACTACACACAAGATTCAGAAGGTTCCTAGATATTTTGGCAGAATGCACTAGAGATATCACTTTTTGTTGGGATTTGAATACAAGCATTTATCCACTATGCTTAAAACTTTTTTTTGCTAAAGTATATAGCACTAACAGGTGATCCCGTTTACTTTTGTGAATAGTCGCGTCATCACAAGGATGCCGTCTATCAGTCCAAAGGGTTTATTGCTTACAACATGTGTTGTGTATATCGAGGGGTAATTGATTTCGAATTGCCGTAAAAAGGAAAAAAATGGAAGAAATGATAATGTCACCAACCAATAAAAATAATAATAGTCCCAAGATTTACTGATATTTTCACTTCTAATAATGTAAACCTTTATTGGATGAAAATAATATTTCTATTAAAATCAGGATTACAATTTTCACGAATTTAATTTGTTGCATTCTTGAGACATTTGGTTTCGCTCTCCTCAGGATTATTATCATCCCATTTTAGGATGTAATTATTGTTTAAAATCAATATGCTAGTGATACTCAGTGTGTCAATTTCCAATGATGTGATATTCCTGATTATTCCTCCTCCACTTGGTGCATCCAGGACTTGGTGCCAACAAGCATCGACCTAATACACAGTGATGGGTGCAAGTATACACCTAGGATAGTTAAAAGGTATCTTAAGGTGTATGTATAACCTTGGACTAAGGGAGATAAGGCTGACAAAAAATCAGCCAACCTCGTCAATCTTTGCGAATAGTGGCGACGTTACAAGGATGCCGTCTACCAACCAAGAAACTTTGCTAGTATTCTACATTTGCTAAAAGAAATGATGAAGAGGAGACTAGGGGTCACCAATCAAAATGAATGAAAATTTCTCATTTCATTCATTGTCTTTCTTTTGTCAGTTCACGACATCGCCACAAACAGCTCAGTCCATTTCTCTATTGGCCAGTGGTACATGTTTGACCTTGAGTTTCATTATTTTCAAACAAACCCAAGGCCTCTGGGTTTCGTCTTCGTTGGCGTCGTTGAAGCAACACCACCACGTGTCCGATTCGGTGTTGAGCAACATGTTGGCTTGGATTTACAATACCAAACAGTGGATTTCATTACTTGTCTGTGCTTCTGATTTGCTCATTCAAGCTATTGTCAATACGAGTAAGGATACTGTTGTGTCTTTTTGTGCGTGCGTGCGTGTGTGTGTGGACAGCAACAATGGACCGCATTCAGTGGCGTCAGTGGAAATTGATTCCGTTGAACGACTAATCAATCCATAAATAATTGTCGTACATAGGTATAGATATTTTATAATATAATTTACTGTTAGACAAGGATTTTGCTCAATTTTTACTTTTTTAATTAATACTACTAAAGTGAAGTTGGAGGTATGCTAAAGTAAAACGTAGACGTTCTCAATGTTACTGACCAATGTTTAGAAGACTAATTAATAACGCTGGTATGATTTTGACACTCACATTTTAAATAGTGAATGTTTGTTTTTTCCCCATTTTTTAATATTGTGTTATTATTGTTGCTGTCATCTGTGTAGAATCGTCGGCCCAACGCATTCGAGCTAATTTGTACGGCGGGTTGTGTTTTCTCATTCGATTCTACCTGAATTTGAGTACGTTTTATTTGTATAATATTTCCCTTCTCCCGAATGCTTTAATTCATTTTTTATTTACTCATTGTGCTTCCTTGACGCGTTGTCGTCTCTTCATTATTTCCATATTTGTACGATATATCAAACGATCGATTTTAATGGCTTGATAGTCGTAACAAACGTTCGCTGGTAGACGGCATCTTTGTGACAGCACGACTGTAGCTGAAGTCCTAATTATACCGCTGTGCACTCGGTCCCGGCTGTTATTAGTCTAGATGCCTGTAGACACCTGGTCCAGATTGCACCATATGAATGAGGAACAGTCAGGATTATCACCATTATTGGAAAGTGAGACTACAACCATTCCTCAAATCCTTGGGATCATTAGCATCCCCATTGCTTTAGCATTTGACTTGAATCATTAGTGGACTCCGAGTCTCCATTTGGTTGGCAAGCATCACATTGTAATTCAAACCAGCTGATTGCGAGCACGTCCAACTATGAATTTTCCCAATTCATTCATTCATTTTGGTTGGTGACGTGGTCACCTCTTCATTATTTCCCATATTTATATGACATAGCAAACGATCGATTTCGATGGCTTGATAAGCGTAACACAAATGTAGAAGAATAACAAAGTTTTTTGGCTGGTAGACGGTATCCTTGTGACGTCGCCACTGTTCGCAATGATTGACGAGGCCGCCTGATTTTTTGTCAGGGTTATCTCCCTTAGCCCAAGGGCTACATATGATATACGTATACCTTTAGATACCTTTTAAGTATCCTGGGTGTATGTTCGCACCCACCCGCCGTAGCGGAAGCCCAGTTATACCGCTGTGCACTTGACCCTGCTGTTATTAGTCTAGATGCCTAGGGGCACCTAGTCCAGGATGCACCACGTGGAGGACTAGCAGTCAGGAATATCACCATCATTGGAAATTGAGACTTTATAAGCATTACTCAAATCCTCAGGGTCATAGCATCCCAATGGGTTTTCGTAATCTTTTAAAGTTATGCAGGTTAGAGATACCTACCTTATACACCTGGGATAGTTAAAAGGTATCTCAAGATTTACATACACTATATGGACTAGGGAAGATAAGTTATAATAATGCTGTCTATCAGCTGTTTTGTACAGAAAACTAGACCTTTTAATGTAGACTATTTTGTAAGTCACCGTGCATATGTTCGCCTCTAGGAAACAACAATTTTCCAAATTAGACACATTTTAATTTTCAGACCGATTATTCACTGACGACTCACTCGCCAACGATGCTGCTGCTCCTCCTTCCAATATTGGCCTGTTTCCTCCGTCCTCCGATTTGATTGATTGGTTTTCCATATTCCACTTGGAGTCAGCATCGACCAAAGATATCGATGCATCTCAGTCGCTGCTTTGTGTACTCGTTACCGATTTGTTCTATGGACACATTGTTACCCAAATGTCAGCCGTCAGTTTG
Source organism: Cardicola forsteri (assembly GCA_025895645.1). Taxonomy (NCBI): domain Eukaryota; kingdom Metazoa; phylum Platyhelminthes; class Trematoda; order Strigeidida; family Aporocotylidae; genus Cardicola; species Cardicola forsteri. Next base: position 54,309 of record JAKXYG010001177.1, read on the forward strand.
TTGGACTATATCATTTCGTTTGACCGATGTACAGTTGCAACAATTAATTATTTGGAACAACAGGGACTGATTGAAGTGAGTTGGGTTGATCAGTTGGTGCCTACTTATTTTTTAAGTTCGGGAGGCTCTACTAAATTAACGTTGAGTAAATTTTTGAATATAATTGTTCAGTCACAACATTGATGGAATGAATAAGGGAAAAACCCCCACCGGTTATCACCCAGGGTAGTCGAAAAAACCAAAACATCTATAAAAACGTCAACTTTTGTAGTGTGTACTTAAAGAACGACATTTGAGATGTGCTGACACTAAATGTTAATTACATCTCGAGTTAAAATGTTGTAAATACAATTAGAATAGTTACTTCGATTAAATATACAGTTATAGAGCAGTATACAAGTTTTCAAACAGTTACATAGCATCGTAACAGAGATTCTCGAATTCATGTAGGAAAAGGTTGTCGGATGCGAATAAAACTTGGAGGAATAGTTGAAGTTTCTTAACTAGAAGATCGCCGTTTTGCGACGACGGTGTTGAATTGACGAGGCGATATTCTTTAGGGTTGATGCCAGTTGATGGATCCACAACCCTAACCAGATACATATAGTCATTTCATTTTTTCATTCATTTTGGTTGGTGACGTGGTCACCTCTTCATTATTTCCCATATTTATACGACATGTAGAACGATCGATTTCGATGGTTTGACAAGCGTAGACAAACGTGGAAGAATAACAAAGTTTGTTGGCTGGTAGACGGCAATCCTTGTGACGTCGCCACTGTTCGCAAAGATTGACGATACCGCCTGATTTTTTGCCATGGTTATCTCCCTTAGCCCAAGGGCTACATATGGTATACATATACCTTTAGATACCTTTTATATCCTGGGTGTATGTTCGCACCTACCCGTCGTAGCGGAAGCCCAGTTATACCGCTGTGCACTCGGACCCTGCTGTTATTAGTCCACATATTACTAGGGGCACCTAGTCCAAGATGCACCACGTGGAGGACTAGCAGTCAGGAATATCACCATCATTGGAAATTGAGACTTTATAAACATTACTCAAATCCTCGGGATCATTAGCATTCCACATATAGTCAATAGATACATTTGGGATGCTAATGACCCTGAGGATTTGAGTAATGCTTATAAAGTCTCAATTTCCAATGATGGTGATATTCCTGACTGTTAGTCCTCCACGTGGTGCATCCTGGACTAGGTGCCAACAGGCATCTAGACTAATAACAGCAGGGTCCGAGTGCACAGCGGTATAACTGGGCTTCCGCTACGGCAGGTGGGTGCGAACATACACCCAGGATACTTAAAAGGTATCTAAAGGTATACGTATATCATATGTAGCCCTTGGGCTAAGGGAGATAACCCTGACAAAAAATCAGGCGGCCTCGTCAATCTTTGCGAACAGTGGCGACGTCACAAGGATGCTGTCTACCAGCCAAGAAACTTTGTTATTCTTCTACATTTGTGTTACGCTTATCAAGCCATCGAAATCGATCGTTTGCTATGTCATATAAATATGGGAAATAATGAAGAGGTGACCACGTCACCAACCAAAATGAAATGAATGAATGAATGAATAGATACATTTGAAGCATATTGGGTGTATGCTAGCACCCATTTACTGAATGGGAATTCAGTGAATGCCCAGTTATACCGTGTGCACTCGGTTTAGGTGCCTGTAGACATCATCAGCATTACTTAAACCCTCAGGTTCATTAGCATCCCAAGTGTCAGATTGCTTAGACTGGTTGTTGGCCGCATTTATCATTACAAACAATGAACCGCTAAGGTTCACTGAACCAATTAAAATTTTAAGTATTAACAGTGGTTGCAATCGTTTTTTTTTGGCGTTTAACACCAACATGTCAGCACTATTTGGAAACTCTTCACGAAGATCTCAAAGTGATTGCCGGCCATTTGGCAATGACGGCTCGCAATCAAACGATCGACGAGATAACTGCGGAGTCGGCACTGTCCGTTTTCTATTTGTATCAGTCGAAAATAACCCTATTTTGTCGTATTGGAAGTTCGAAGACGGGAGCCAAGGTGAGTTGTTGATTTGGTGTTTAGGTGTGTTGCGTTGTGGAACTGGAGAAATTTTACGGTTTGAATGTTTTCGGGAAAATATTTTTACCAAATGGATATTTGGTACCGATGGTGGCACTTGAACTCAAGTTGGAGTTCATCGCTATGCCACCTTGGCACATTTTCTACGGCGTCATCCAGCTTAACGTCCACTTTCTATTATCCAATCGTCCATTCATTTTGGTTGGTGACGTAGTCAGCTCTTCATTATTTCCCATAGTTATACCGATCAACTTCGCTATCTTGATAAACGCAACAAAATTAGAATAATAGCAAAGTTTCTTTTGACGTCGCCACTGTTCGTAAAGATTGAGGAGGTCGCCCGGTTTTTGTCAGGGCTATGTTTCTTAGCCGAACGGATACATATATCTTAAGATGCTCACTCACTTTTACCGCTATGCACTCGGACTCTAGTGTTATTATTGGAGCACCTAGTCCAGGACAAACTGTCATGTTTGTCACCATCATTGTAAATTGAGTCTTTTCACTCAAATCTTCATCATCATGAGCACCCGAAACGTGTCTCAAGTTCTATCAGTATTGGGCAAGGTCGCAAAATAATTAATTATTTCACTTTATCTAAAATATGGATTTACCTCTAGTCGGTTACTTTCTGTTCAAATTATTATAAATGTAGACCATGTGGGATTCTATACAGTAATGATGCTTCAATTGAATTTTCCAGCTTTTGGCCAATCATGATCTGCTCCAACGACTAACTTCCAGCAGAATCTTCTCCTTGTCCAACCTATCCAACTGCTTTGCCGACGGTCTCGATTCGATGATTATCTGTCCCACTCCCAACTCGGACGATTTGCGATGGTTTGCCAATTCCGTTTTTATGCGCAATTTGACCGTTTGGAGTCGTTCGGAAGACGAGTCGATCTATCACAATTTGATTCAGAAACTGCTGGTAGGCGATCAGTTGACCAATAGTTATCCATCTGACGATATCGACGATTATGGCACCGAGTCGGGCATCTCGTGGCCCAACGTATTGTTTCCCACGTTGAGTTTGTGCAAAATAATGCTCAATTCGCTGGGTACGTCGAATTGGCGAAGTATTAGCAAGAGTTGTCAGTGTTAAAGCACAGCATATATAGGGTTAAATAGCGACTTTGTCGATAAAAGCAGAACTGACAATTTAATCATCTGTCATAGACTTGGATAGCTCAGCAGTATACATGTTTATGACTATTGGATAATTGTTGGTACAATACTTTCATAAAAGTTTGAAAGAAAAAATTGAAACAATTGACCAATAGAAATACAAGCCTTTCGTGATTGGTCGAACATCCATCAACCAATAATATTAATCCATACTTTTTATTTTCTCTCTATTTCATTACAGGTCCTACCCACATATCGATTGGTCAACAAACGTTCAAATTTTTCCACACTCATTCACTTGCTTTGCTCAGTCTCCAACCTGATCTGGGTCACGTGATTCAAATTTATTTGAGCCGCAAGGACTGGTCCATTTCGCCAACTCAGCCCCTAAGATGTTGGTGGTTAACTCAATGGCTGGCGTGTCATATCAGTTTGATCAACTTGCTAGGTCATTTAATGCATATCTGCGCGTCCATCGCTCAATTGGATGCAAAGCCAAGTGGAGATGATGAGTAAGAGACACTTATTGTTACTTATTATATGAGAGATACTAAATCATTTCTACTCCTTCATTACCTGTCTTTAATCACCAATACGGAAGTCACCGTTTATGCTGAGGATTTGAATAATGCTTACAAGATCATCATTATTGTCAACAATTGGGATAGAAAACGTGCTCAAACAAATTCTAGCACTGTCCCTATACTTGTGGCACATCATCATGAATCTAAAATATTGGAATTATGCAAAAGAGTATCTAATTCTGTCACCTCCCAACAAGGTCGATTTTGCGCTTGAACGAATAGCGATGAGGGGTAGACGCTGACCACCACCGAAAACGCTCAGGTACACTTTTTTGGAATGCTCATCATCCTGGGGATTTGAGTAGCGACTGTAGCAATCCTAACTAGATGACAACAGGCATCTAGAGTAATGACCGCAGGGACCGAGTGTAGAGCAGTACAACTTGGATTTTACTGGATTGCTGATTGGTGAATGGGTGCTAGCATACTCCCAAGATGCTTGAAATGTATTTCAAGGTATCTATTTACCATATGTAGCCGGAAGAAGATCGCCCCATGTGAACACTGGTATCGTCACAATGAAGCGCATCCAGTTACTTTTTTGTATATGTATTCCAAATTCTATGCGAATTGATGAAAAGGGTGTCAACTGCCACCATCTGTTTTACTTTTAATGTGGAGTCCCGCCTATCATCACCATACAATATAGTGTCCATTTTCCACCATTGAGGTGATAAATGACGGTTGCAGTTGATGTGATAAATTGATTTTTGTCGTTGGTAGATTTTGCAACATCCAACGCGAAGTGGTCCAGATGAAAATCGTGAAACACACCGTCGATCTGCTGCCTACTCTATTCCAAGCCCAATTCACCGAATCCATCTATTCAAACCTCACGACGAACAACAACAACAACGAAGCCAAATGTTTGACTACCCGAATGGCCTTCGAACGTTTACTGGTCCAATCGCAGCGCGTCGAGCTGATACGCCACTGCCTCGTCATTCTGTCAGCCAACGTCGTCCAATCGGATTTGGTTAGCCAGAAAAAGGCGTTTGTCGACAAGTATCGATCGAAGAATGATGATGGTGGTGTTGGCACTTTTTCGATCGGCAGCAAATGGGTAACGGCGTTTCAATCCGTCTCCTTGAGTGGCTCCAATGATGACAATAATGATAGTAGTGATAATAGAGTACAAGGTATGGTGATTGGTGAAGTGGCATGCATTTTAATGGCTGTAGTTGGTTGATGTAGTAGTCGCATCTTTTTTTTTGGTTGGTGACGTGGTCACCTGTTCATTATTTCTCATATTTATACGACATGTACAACGATCGATCTCGATGGCTTGACAAGCGTAGACAAACGTGGAAGAATAACAAAGTTTGTTGGCTAGTAGACGGCATCCTTGTGACGTCGCCACTGTTCGCAAAGATTGACGAGGCCGCCTGATTTTTTGTCAGGGTTATCTCCCTTAGCCCAAGGGCTACATATGGTATACATATACCTTTAGATACCTTTTAAGTATCCTGGGTGTATGTTCGCACCTACCCGTCGTAGCGGAAGCCCAGTTGTACCGCTGTGCACTCGGACCCTGCTGTTATTAGTCTACATACCTAGGGGCACCTAGTCCAAGATGCACCACGTGGAGGACTAACAGTCAGGAATATCACCATCATTGGAAATTGAGACTTTATAAGCATTACTCAAATCCTCAGGATCATTAGCATCCCTAGTCGCGTCTTCGTGGCGGTTGAAGCGCAGTCGTGGGGCCTAGGCGTACAGTTATGCTAATTGAAATCGAGACTAAAACCCTTTGTTTTTAAGCATCCTAGCGTGTTTTATTCATTAGCAGGATTTTGTATTCCAATAGACGAGTTGACCTTTTCAAACTGTGAGTTTGTAATACAATTTTACAAAATTAGAAAGGCAAACAAATTTTTCAGTATTGTCTATAAATTAGGTGTTTGTATGAATCTAGGCTAATAACAGCACAGTGGTATGACTGAGATTTCACTTGGACAGTTGGGTGCAAGCAAATACCTGGAATACTTAAAAGGTATATGTTTGCCATATGGAACCCTGACAAAATATCAGACGGCTTCGTCAAACAACAGGGCCGTCTATTAGCCAAGAAACTTTGTTCTTCTTCTACGTTTATGTGTTATCAAGGCATCGTTCAATATGCCGTATATTGAGAACTGACGAAGAGATGGTGTAATCACTTCCATTATTGCATATTTCCGTTTGTTCGATTAGCACACCAATTCTTGTTCGAGACCGAGCGACATTTTGTCAGCGTTATCTTTCTCAACCCATTGACTACGCATGGTATCGGTATAGATTAAATGCTTAGATATATGTTTGCAACGGAATATTATTAGTCTAGGTGCTTGGGTGTTAGTATCTTATATCGACATTCAAAATGAACTGCCCTATGCACATGCATGCATGTACACTTGTTTCCATTGTCAAGATGGCCCATCCGAAGTCAATGCCATAATGAAAGGCATGGAATTGTTTGTCCAATTGATTGGCTGGTCGCTTGCCGAAATCAAATCCATCGAACATTTGTGTCTGTCCCTCGTCGATTGCCAATTCCTCATGGCAACCAGTTCGCAGACGGAACAAAATCAGCAGTTTGGCAGGGCGGTAGCGCAATTTTTGAATGTAAGTCGACATTGAAGTTACAATGAATTCAATTGCTTGTCTGTCGGTTCCCATTATGTCACCGGGACTTGGTACAAAATCGTTTTCCTGTAAAACATTCAAGTAGTAACATTTTTAATCAATACAAATTTTCAAATCGTGCTTTCGATCGTGAGTTGTTTATATAAGCTGAATTCAAGCGTCTAATATTACGACTGTTTAGCGTGACCTATTTGTTGTAGACATACATTCATTTTGACAGTTGACGGAATCAAATTGCAGTAACTTAATATCTAACGCACACAAAGTGAATCCGCGTTCAGTGCTTGCGAAGGAATCGAATCTTTGTTCAATTAATTTGTTGCATTTGCAATAATTCCATTATTTAGGTACATTTAGCAGTAGCATCCTTTTGCACTGTTTACGGTTTTCGGAGGCGTGTTAAGATAGTTCATTCCAATGACTTTGCCATTCTTTCTAAGTTAAGGACCCGGTCAAAAAAGCGTGAAGATAATCCCCCAACAACATCCATCCAAGTACGCTTTATGACCACCTTTCCTTTTCTTCCAATCGGCATTTGCACATTTCAAAGTTGCATTAGGAACGTGGAATTGTAGGTCATTTCGATTCGGAGGATGCGAAATGGGTGTTGTGCCAAATGTATCTGAAACATGTTGCTTCAAATTTGTTGAGCTTCGTGATCTCTGACTCTGTCTAGGTTTTCAGCTTCGTACACAAAGGCAATTGGGCGAACCAATGAAGAGACAATGTTCATCTTTGTATTTGTTTGACACTAACTAACTTTAATGTATTGTTATAACTGGTTTATTTTGCATTTAGTCCGATTTGCCCAATGAAAATATACCGATTGGCGATTTGCGTCAAGCAGCTTCCGTCATGTACGACTGTCCCGTCGAGTTGATGTTTGTGAATCGGGGAGTTGAGTAAGTTTTGTCATTGTTCATGTTGACGGTCGATTGTTTGCTGATTTGTCTAAGAATTGGATTAATCCATTGGGAGTATCGTTCAGATTAGCTTGGATGATGATGATGATTGGGAGTTTCAATTTCCATTTATTGGGACATTCCTGATTTGTAAGTAGATAATGATCAGGTGCATTGTGGCTACATGTATTCAGCGTATTTCGGGTGCATTGGTATATCATACGTAGTCGTTGGATTGAAGCAAAGAATACTGATAAGAAAAAAAGAAACTTTTTGATTTTGGGTATGTAGCCGTAACATGATATGACTTGTCCTTTGTTAGTTGTGATTACGACGGTGACACACGAGGGTGGAACTAATGAAGTGGTGATTGTGTTACTAGTATAAGTAACTTGAAGTATAACCAATATGGAATAAACCCTATATTTATGGTGCTGGCGATTCTAACAAACTGATGATGAGCTGAATTGTTAACGACAATTAAATGTAGGACTTGATGATTTTATTTACCAGTGTGTAACATTTAAGGGGATGCTAATAATCCACGAGGAATTGAGTAATGCTTATAAAGTCTCAATATTTCTGACTTCATCCTACACGTGGTGCATCCTGAACTAAGTGTCCGTAGGCATCTAGACTAATAACAACAGGGTCCAACTGGACAGCGGTATAACTGGGTAAGCATACATCCCGTGGCGACTTCACAAGGATGCCGTCTACCGGCCAAGAAACTTGTTATTTTTCTGTTTTTGTTACGAAGTCGATCGTTTGCTGTCATACAAAGATGGCAAATAATGAAGAGATGACCACGTCACCAACCAAAATAACATTTAAGTATAGAAATGTGGTTGGATATAAACTGTGCTCAATTGAAGTCATACAACCATTTTGTTGCCCGTCGTTCAAGCTCTGTGTGTCGATTGTCACTTTCAGATGTACCACCATGAATGGACAATCGGGTGACGTCCACATTCTCAAGCGGTTGACTCGTATTGGCGTCAGTTTGATACGCATTCGGCTACGTTCGTTAATCAGTAAGTCCATGTGGGTCCTCGTTATTGAGAATTACACATTGTCAAGATGTGTATGTAGTTATGATTTTGGTTTTATCTTCAATTGTACGTTTTGCAATGTGTTACTTTTTAATTAGTCATTGAAAGCAGCCTTCATTTGTATTTTATTCGGTTTCTATTTCTACTATTTTTTGATCGGTAACCTAGTCACCTTTTGACTATATATCAGCCGACATACGAGAACAAGGAAATTGCTAGTGGACATTCAATAAAGACAAACGTATTGATTAGTCGGATCCATGTCTATGGCACTTCTATATATATATATTTAACTTATCAATATTTAGTTCTACAATTTTTTGACTTACACACACCATGTGTATTCGGTTATTCCAATAACCATGTTTACATCTAACACTCAAATGAAACAAGGACCAAGTGCATCTGACCTTCCATTTGTATTATTTTATTTGTACAGTATATTAAGCTATTGATTTCAATGGCTTGATAAGCCTGATGTTTTGTCAGGGTCATACATTAAGATATCTTTCAAGCAATTTGAGTGTATGTTTGCACCCACCCGTTATTAGTCCAGATGCCTATGGGCAGCTAGTCTAGGATGCACCACATTGGAATTTGAGAAATTATTAGGTATTCCTCCAAACTATTTACATCCAAATTGAAATCCTTTTGTGTCGTGTGTGTGTGTAGCAATCTGCGAACAGTCGTCCCATTTGGTTTGGAAATTGCTAACCGAATTGGGCAGCTGCTTCAATCGACATATGGCCCATCTGTTGGACGACAATGATTTGGGGCATCCCGTCCAAAGATCCGCAATTCGCAACCTGTCAGTTTCGGGGATCATGTCACCGCCTCCTAATCTAATCTATCGGCGTCCGTTCAACAAGCCGAATCAGGTGTCAGGACAGACGAAGGTTTTGGCGCTGGAGAAAGTGCAACAGATGATATCGGTCGATTGGTTGCTGGCATTGAAGCAATTGACTGCCGTGAGTTGGGGGCTACTGTGATCTTTGTACTGCAACAGGGACGATTCAATTATTTGTTTGATCACGATGATTTAATAAGCGTGACAGATGAATAATGTTGCTTGGGTAATAAACAGCACCATTGTTGACGTGGCCGCTTGTCAGAGTTATCTCCATTAGTCCAACGGCTACATATGTTAAACGTATATTCTGAGCGGTTGCTTGCATCCACTCGAAGGGGGAAGCGTACTAGGTCCCTGCTGTGTTAGTCGCTTGGGTGCACCACGTGGAGGAGGAACAGTCATTATTGGAAAGTGAAACTTTATAAGCATTACGCTCAAATCCTCGAGGAACTCAACAGGGAGTGATAATGGATAAACACAACCTTTCGGTTGGGATATTTTCGCATAAAACTAGCTGCAGTTAGGTCACCTGACCATTTTCATTCATTTTGGTTGATGATGTGATCACCTTTTAATTATTTCCCATATTTATACGACTTCGATGGCCTGATAAGCGTAACACAAACGTGAAAGAATAACAAAGTTTCTTGGCTGGTAGACGGCATCCTTGTGACGTCGCCAATGTTCGCAAAGATTGACAAGGCCGCCTGGTTTTTTGTAAAGGTTATCTCCCTTAGCCCTTGGTATACACATATACCTTTTAAGTATCCTGAATGTATATTCGGACCCACCCGCTGTACCGGGAGCCCAGGTATACCGCTTTGCAAACGGTTCCATATGGTATATGTACACCTTAAGATGCCTTATAAATGTAGGCTTGCACCCAAGTTATAGCACTGTGCACCCGATCCCTTATGTTATTAGTGTGGATGCTTCCTGAGCGTCGTCGCCCTGGTTTGACCAATGGCCATGACATGAATTCACTCTATTCCATTTTTTTCCTTTTCCAGACTGCCTATGTCGAATCAAATCAGCGTTTGTTTCTGCAAGTGATGAGCGGCAGACTGGAACGTCTTGCCCTATCGATTCATCAAGACAATTCATCCTAAACGATTTATTCTTGCACGCGCGCGCGTGTGTGTATCTGTGTGTTGTTCGGTACAAGCATTTGCATCTGTTCTCTGTGTTTCACCGAACCAGTCAAGATGTTTATAATTTATTTGTATTGTTTGTATTCTTTATATTTGATACTAAAAATAAATACATTCAACTTCGAAGGCTGATTATTATTTATGTCAATGATCATTGTAGTAAGAAGCAAACTCTCACACAAGCTAGATCTGTCAACAATTAAGAATTCCTTAAACATAACCTCTCAATTGTGAGTTTGCGATGCAGGGCCTCTTAAATGTTCACTCGTTTTGTTCATCCAGAGACATGAGAGCAGAATGCATACAATTGAAGAAATGTTTGTTGTGCAGCTAAAACGTATCGTTATAACAGAACAACACTTCTACTTACATAAATTGTGTATTTTGTGCAAAATAAAAAAAATAATGAAACAGGATTAGGTATTGGTTTTGGAAGTTTGTACTGGTGTGGACGAGATTTGAGATCGGGCACCTAGAGCGGATTGAATCTTGGTGAAACCGCATGTGCTACTGAAGTACTTGTTGCCCGGTTCCATAGGCTTTTCGGCGGCTTGAGGATTGACGATTTCCAAACCCTGACATACATTAGTTACACAATGAAAACATTTATTTGAAAAATAGTGAAGTTATGAGCTGTCATAATACGATGGGCATGATGGTTACTGATTTGATACCAACGTTCGATGCTGATGATTTCATTAAGGCTTATAAAGTGCCAATTTCCAATGATCACAGGGTCAGAGTGCACAGCGGTATAATTGGGTTTCCGCTACGGCGGGTGAATGCAAGCATACATCCAGGATACCTAAAAGGTATCGTAACGTATGCATATATCATATGTAGCCTTTGGGCTAAGGGATGATAAATTGTCAGACTGTCTCGTCAATCCTTACAAACATTGGCAACGTCACAAGGATGCCACCAATCAGCCAAGAGACTGATATTCACCTGCGTATGTAACGCTTACCAAGCCATCGAAATCGATCGTTTGCAAAATCGTACAAATATGGAAAATGAATGATATTGACCACCACACAATCACTCACTTGCAGCGGCGTAAACGCAATGGAAGACGACGTGCCCGCCACGTGTTTCTTCACAGTCGAACTTCCGCCACCCCAACTCGTAGCCCCAAGAGCTGTCGTGGGCATCGTCGACAAGCCGCCAAAACGCGACAACTTTTGTTGCAGCGCCTTGCTCACCCGAGCTTTGGTTTTCGAATCGGCTTGGGGTGCCCGCAGACGACCAGCAATGCCCCTCTGACCGAGAGAGCCCAAATTGAACCCCAAGTCGCTCTGATAGGCGTCGTCGACAATGTCGCCAAATTGAATGCGGTTGGCCGATCGGTGCATTTCCGACATGCCCAAGCGTTCTTTCATCTTGCGGTAACGACGGCCGCCGCGTTTCCTTGACAAATAATGGGAAATGGGCGGCTCGAGTTATGCGAAACTTGTAGTAGTAGTAGTAGACAGTTTCAGTGAGCTGCCAAACATTTGCGGTAGTGAGAGTGCCTACTCAAATTTGAATGAAAACTACTCATCCGTCCAGTCTTGTTATTTTCTAGTCTGATTCCCTTGAATGTGATTCGTGAATTCGATTCATTGTAGTTTGTATAATTGTATATTAAATATGGCTGAATATACGACGCTGGTCTTGGTTCGTTATTTAACAGAAAAGGATAAGTTTCACTAATTATCCCAAGTTAGATTAGATCTTCATATCGATTTTAGTTTCAATCATAAACGGGCAACATTACATAATCACATCACACGTCTACCAAGTTGCTGTGTGCGAGCACAATACTGTTTGAATGTCTATCCAATGATGATGATATTACTGATCGTTCCTCTTCCAAGTGATGCATCCTGGACTAGGTGCACATAGGCATCTAGACTAATAACAGCCTTGGGCTGAGTACACAGCGATATAACTGGGCTTCCGCTACGGCGGGAAGGTGTGAATATACAGCCAAGATACCTAAAAGATATTTTAAGTTACACGTACACCATATGTAGCCCTTGGGCTAAAAGAGAACCTGGACAAATTGTCAGACAGCCTCGTTAGTCTTTGCGAATAGTGGCGCCGTCACAAGGATGCCATCTACCAACCAAGAAACTTGGTTATTTCCCCACATTTCTTACTCTTATCAAGTCATTAAAGTCGATCCTTTATATGCCGTATGCATATGGAAAATAACCAAAACGAATCAACGAAGATTCTTAGCCAACTTGGTGATGGTGCTAAAGCTGAGGGGAAAGACCGACCTCTCCTTAGCGCGGAATGGCCATCAGCAATAAAGGGGTTAGCTGTGAATAAGGCTGTGCCAAATAAACAACCGTGGACCAAACGGATACTTAGGCGTTAAGGTCGTTAACGCGTTGACAAGAAGGTGACAACGGTTATCGGTGTCACTCTGAGTATTATCACCAGGCATCCCTATTTAGGGACAGCACTGCTTGCTCCACCTGGAGAAGGGCCTAGAAAAAGTGGTTTAAAAATTGCTCATCTTCTCACGAGCATGACTGACCACGGCGAACTAGTCTATATACTCGCGGAAGAAACCCTTACAAAAATCAATTAAATGTCGTGGTCAGCAGGGCTGATACTGATAACCAAATTAAAAAAAACACCATTCTCAGAGCTCAAACCAGATAGAATGTGACTGGCGACGTTACTGCCTGCTCTGTGAATATTACTCGCGATTATGCACCGAATGATGTTGCTAAAGATCAAACACTCACTAAAAGCACTGACTAATGCCTTTCGGTTCTTGTCACAGAGTACTTCATAAAAAAAACCCAACAACATCATTGTATAAAAACAGACACATTGGGACAAATAACAAATTACTTGGCTGGCGGATCAATAGGAGCTGGTAATGCTTTGATGGTTTTGACTGGTGGAGGTTCTTGCCACTTGTCAAATTTTCGTTCGATTTCCAAAAGCAGCTTTTCGGCCGAACATCCATCCTAAAAATACAATCGACCAATAGAAACGATAGTTGGTTAGACAAGGGATATTCCATTTTGCATCTCTATATTGCATGCTTGTAGAGAACGACACCCGAACTTTAATCATGTCCATGGGTAGTCATCATCATTGGGGATAAACATCCCCCACCGGTTATTATCACCCAGGGTAGTCCAAAAAACCAAAACATCTGCAAAAACGGCCAACTTTTGTAGTGTGTACTCAAAGAACGACACTTGAGGTGTGCTGACATTAAATATTAATTACATTCCCCGAGTTAAACCCCTCCAATGATCTCTGTTGGCTGCATAGGGTAAACAAAAGGGACGAGGGGGCTTAGCATAAATAAAAGGATTGAGTTCGCATGCTACAATATCTGTCCAAATTTTCCGTTGACTGCCTGGCCTTCTTTTCCATCCGGATAATGGATGGGCTTCCATAGCTATTCTGGCTGGATGAGTGGGCGATCTACGCAAAACATGGCCAATAAATGTTAAAAGACTTACAAATATCTGGGAATGGTCGAAATATTTTACTAGTTATTAAATAGGTGGTCAATTGTCTTAAAGCGATGGACTCACATTTGAGTAGACATGGCTTCGAGTCCCTTTTTTAGCAATCTCTGTTCAAATTATTTATTGGCCACCCTGTCTTCTTTTCCATCCCGGCTAATGGATGGGCTTCCATGGTTATTCTGACTGGATGCACCGGTTATTAAGTCTAGGATTTGCCATTTCATATCGTTAAGCATCGTCGTCTATACAGAACCTGTATCGGATTGAAAGTACGCCAACCCAAAAAGTGGTCATTTCCCACAAAAACCAAACTAATACAACAGGAACCGAGTGGACAGTGGCATAACTGGGCTTTTGCTTCAGTAAAAAGTTGCAAGCATACACCCAGAATACTCAAAAGGTATCTTAAGGTATACGTATACTATTTGTAGCCGTTCGGCAAAGAGTTCAATTTGGTTGGTGACGTGGTCACCTCTTCATTATTTCCCACATTTATACGACATGTAGAACGATCAATTTGATGGCTTGACAAGCGTAGACAAACGTGGAAGAATAACAAAGTTTCTTGGTTGGTAGACGGCATCCTTGTGACGTCGCCACTGTTCGCAAAGATTGACGAGGCCGCCTGATTTTTTGTCAGGGTTATCTCCCTTAGCCCAAGGGCTACATATGATATACGTATACCTTTAGATACCTTTTAAGTATCCTTGGTGTATGTTTGCACCCACCTGCCGTAGCGGAAGCCCAGTTATACCGCTGTGCACTCGGACCCTGCTGTTATTAGTCTAGATGCCTAAGGGCACCTAGTCCAGGATGCACCACGTGGAGGACTAACAGTCAGGAATATCACCATCATTGGAAATTGAGACTTTATAAGCATTACTCAAATCCTCAGGATCATTAGCATCCCTAGGCCATCGAATGAAGAGGTGATCACTAACTAACTACAAAATGGATAAAAAAATGTGCCACATTTGGCAGTCGATAAAACTCACCGTCAATTCGCCAAATAAATCCACTCTTGCAGCCAATGCCACTTTGTTGGCTACAAGGCGCGCTCCTTTCATGCGCAAGTCGGGCGGCAATTTCTGGACCAGTTCGGAATTGTAAATGAATCCCGTGTGGGGCAGTATTGACGCATTGCTGAAACCCGACAGCAGCCGTTTTTGCGCTCCCAGTACGAGAATATTGCACGAAGGCATTTTGGTAAGAGCAGTCAAACCGCCGGCCTGACCCATCAGTTTGGCGGCACACGAAGCTCCAATAATAATGCTGATGTTGGTGGCAATAAATGACATGCGCGATTCGACGTAGGCTAGCATAGCCGACCGCATTTCTTGCAGCTCAATAGCCATCGTACACGCCTCGACAATGCGATTAAGCTGATCTGGACTGAGAGTCTTGCCTTGGGTAGTCGATGCTGTTACCGACACAACCATAATAGTGGCTGGCGTAAGGAATGAGGCCAATATGTCGATTTGTTTGGAACGCTCAAGGATGTCATTGCCCAATACCTAAAAATGCATTAAAAATTGGGGGGGGGGAACTAAAATGATTGTGGCACGCAGTGGTTCCCTTATTGTATCTGTTTATTTTTATTACTTTCAATGTTTTGACGGAAAAAGCATCTTTCAGCAGTGGACATTTGTGCAAAGCCGAACGTGGGCCGGTCGCAGTCGGGATTCGAACACATGTCCAAGCTGAGTGCTGTACCGTTAGGCCACCCCGGCAGATAAAATGACAAGTGTAGATGTTAAATCTCCAATCCAACTAGTTTGTTGGTTCTGTTGCAACTGTACCATATGCCCAATTTGGAGTTCTTGTTTACGACGGCATTGATATTGATTGAAAATATTTGTTAAGTTGAAGGAATGACAATGATTTCTCGACGAAGTTTCCACTCGCTGTTAAGCAAAACGCACTTGTGTAAGACGTGCTTAGTGCTGTTTTCACTGATAACATACTTATTACAAAAACAGGGTTGATAATCCGACGCTTGGGACTGATTAAGATATTTTGAATAGAAACTCATAATAGCCTTAAGTAAAATACCTTTTTTATAATTTTTTTAATCACATATGCACACGCTTTTTCTCCCTTGACTATCAACTAATGACTGCAAATTTATACCATCCATTTACCTTATGTTTTGTTGAATAAAATGATAAGTCAAAATACACTATATTGTGTTAATATTATAACAAATAACAAAAAAAACATTTTCACTCATTTTGATTGATGGCGTAGTTATCTCTACACTATTTATATAAATATACTCCAATGACCTTATAAGTATAACAAATGTTCAAGTACAACAAAGATTTTCGGCATCCTTGTAACGGCGTTATTGTTCGCAAAAATTGAAAAAGTTGTCTGTTTTTTTTCTGCCTTAACTAAAGGGCTACATATGTTATACGTACACCTTAAGATACCTTGAGTGTATGCTTGCATCCATCCACCGAAGTGGAATCCAAGTTATACCGCTGTGCATTCGGTCCCTACTGTGCTAATCTAGGTGCTTAAGAGCACTTAGTCCAAAATGAGCTACATAGAGACAACAGTCAAGAAATTGGAACTTTATAAGAAATACTCGAAAACTTGAGATTATGGCTGCCAATAAATCGCCTTTAATAATAATAATGTTATAATGTGGTATTTCTGCATATATGTTTATATTGAGATAAAACGCAACATAACAACTTAGTTTAAACCTACGCAAAGTTAAATTTGATACAATTTGTTGCATAATAAAATGTATCTTTTCAATTATCCAATAAATGTTAATAAAATACGTACCAAAACGACTTTCAAATAATCCAAACATTCGGGAACGAGAGATTCTAGTTCGGGAAACCTTATTGCATACAAATCACGAACGTATTTGTGTATAATATCTAAA
Organism: Cardicola forsteri; assembly: GCA_025895645.1. Taxonomy (NCBI): domain Eukaryota; kingdom Metazoa; phylum Platyhelminthes; class Trematoda; order Strigeidida; family Aporocotylidae; genus Cardicola; species Cardicola forsteri. The sequence goes on from JAKXYG010001177.1 coordinate 71,073, forward strand.
AATTAAATAAAAATGATTAGTAACATAATTCACAATTCATTATTGTAAAAATCTTCTTCTACGTATCATTGAGAGGTGAATAGAGTTGTACGTCATAGTAAAGCATTTTCTAGGAATGATCGTAATAATCCATAAAATTTGAGTAACGTTTATAGTATTAATTTGCAATAATTCCTATATTATTGACTACCTATTGACTATCTACACGTAGAGATCTATTAAACCACTTTGACTAACAGAGCAGGGACAGAAAATACAGTGGTATAACTGGGCTTCCGGTTCGCGGATGGATGCAAGCATACACTCAAGGTACTTAAAAGTTATCTTAATGTGTACCTATACTATATGTAACTATTAATCTAGTAAAGGTTACCATAGTGAAACCAGACAACCTTGTCAATCTTTATAAAAAAATGGCACTTTCACGAAAATGCATTCATTCATTTCATTTTGGTTGGTAACGTGATCACCTCTTCATTATTTCCCATATTTATACGACATGTAGAACGATCGATTTCGATGGCTTGACAAGCGTAAACAAACGTGGAAGAATAACAAAGTTTCTTGGCTGGTAGACGGCATCCTTGTGACGTCGCCACTGTTCGCAAAGATTGACCAGTGAAGAAACGTCATTGTACTTCCATGTTTCTTATATTTATTAAGCCATTGTAATTAATCGTTTAATATATTATACAAATATCGAAATGATACAGTGACGTCATATAGAAATAATGAAAAGGGACTGCGTCACCAACCACAATAAACAAATCTTTGGAGTCTTACAATGTCTAACTGTTTCATTTTTTTTGTCGATGACCCGCATTTAGTACCGATAGTAGAATTCGAATTCACTCTTTTCCACCTACAAACATGCCAGAGTAAAAATTTTAAAAGCGCTTTTTATCTAAATTTAAGCAACAGCAGTTCTACATAATAACAATAATAATAATAATAATAAAACGCAATCTACTCACTAATTTCGTTATCAATATCGACCATTAGATTGTTCGCTTCAACAATACACTGTATTCTGGATTGGATTCGACAGGACCGTGAATTCGACCTCCTTCCCTCTTTTTATTCACAAATGTATCCAACTCAGCCATTACTTTAGCCAACTAAAATAAAGTGCAGAAAGAATATATATATATATATACTCATTGCTGATATTATTAATACCGATACCTATTTGAAAGCAATTGTAATACTGTGGTCTTCCAGAATTTAAAAAATAATATTTAATTCCCGAGTCACGTATAAAAACAAATAAATTGAAGTCTTACACTAATAAATAGATATATGCTAAATTTTTATTAACTCATGGTTGTGATCTAATGTACAGGATGCACCATGTGGATGAGGAACTGTCAGGGCAATATAAGCATTACTTAAATCGTCGGGACCATTAGCATCTCAGAATAAATCAGACTTGAAATATTTTAAAAGGACTGATTAATACAGCTAATTCAATGCTGTTTTATAGTTACCATTATGTTCATCCATACGATTTAAGTGTCAAAAACAGTAAAACAAGAGCTTTTTGAGTAAATATTAAAAAGGACAAATAAAAATGTTAGAAAGCTAAAACTAACTGCCTTCCATGACAACAATAAAAAATCCATTAAAAATGACAAAAATCGTGTTGTGGTAAGTGAATGAACATTGGATCATCACACAAAAATTCCATAAAACTCAATGTAATTATATTAAACATACTAAATAAAAATTAAAATAATTTAAATTTTCTGACTTTACAACGCAAATTTTAAAAACATACCCGGTCCGTATTTCTAAGTTTTGCAAATGCCGTTATAGGAGCATCTGTAAATGATGATATTGATTTTCCTGTGGTAAAACCATTTTGGTTTGTTGTTGGCGTAGATACAGAAATATCTTCTAATTCACGTAAGTCAGAATCGCCAATGTGTTCTTCTGCCGTCTCTGCGTCATCCAAATCAGCGAGAAGCTCATCAGCTAAAGACATCTGGACAAAAACCGGTGAAAAGTTTTATTTTGAAGCAAAAGAACTATCAATAAAAGTTCAATTTATAAAAATTAATAAAAAACAACTTAACCATCCAACTTTTAATATTTTCTAATTATTAATTTTATTAAAAATTATTAATAATTAGAATTATAAGTTTTTCATTTAAGTAAAAGTCACACTTTTGCAATTCGTGAGTTGTTTTCACTTGTTCGTTTAAATGCTGTAATTTGAATAATTATATTTTAACGCAACTAAATAAACACTGGTCTTACTTTGTTTGCTTTCCGTTATTACAATCTGTGTAGACAAATAAATAATGACTGAGCATGGCAATTATCGAATTGTCTCAGTGAAACAATAATAAACATTAAAATCTCACAAAACATTAATACTATCAACGCAAAACACCAAATTTGTGCATAAAATTGCATTTAATTAAATGCATACCAGTTTTTACTATACAATTAATAAGCACATCTCTGAATAATATAAAAATGTGCTCATATATATAAATTTGTTTAAAACAGCACAGTAAAAACCTTTTTTAAAATTATTACATATCAATATAATATTATGTGTAAATAAATATAATTCTTTAAAACAATTAAAATAGTCCTACTTTTAATTATAAATAATCTTCAAATACTGACGAGAAGCAGAAAATGTTACGCGCAAAATTAAATAATGTTCACTAATTTAATTGCATTAAATTATTATAATAAAAACATATTATTTAAAATATTATGTATTTAAAAATATTAATATTTAAAATTTTAAATTAAAATTACTTGTACACACATTTTTTATAATAATTTATGTTATTGTTATGAGATGAGACGCTGCACGTTAAGTTACAGGTTACAGGTTTATACACGAGTTGAGTAGGAGTAAAACTCCTTTTGATCCTCGGTTCGAATTATCGATGATATCAGTAAGATTCGGGGGAAATATGAAATGGATGGTGAGGTAAAGGGGGATTAGTCACAGAAAAAATATTTGAAATCAAGATAAAATCAAGGTAGATAATGGAAGTTAACAATTATAGAAAACGAGCAAAAATTACAAATATAAAAAAAAATATATAACAGGTGCCTATTACAATGCAAAAACACTGCAATAATCTTCAAAAAAGAAGAAAAGAGAAAAGGATGAATAACGCTCCAATGGACGTGTAGCGTGACGCGCGCCTCACCTCGCGAATGTTACAGGTTACAGGTTACGGGTTACAGGTTACAGGTTAATACACGAGTTGAGTAGAACTAAAAAATTTTTTGATTCTCGGTTCTATTTATCGATAATATTAGTAACATTCGGAAAGAAATATGAAATGAATGTGAGGTAAAGGGGGATTAGTCACAGAAAAAAGTATTTGAAATCAAGATAAAAACAAGGATAGTGGAAGTTAACAATTGTAGAAAACGAGCAAAAATTATAAATATACAAAAAATAATAAAACAAACACTTATTACAATTCAAAAAACACTGTAATAATCTTCAAAAAAAGATAAATAACGATCCAATGGACGTGTAGCGTGACGCGCGCCTCATCTAGCGAATGATGTTATATTATACTTTCTTTTTTTGTTTTTGAGTATTATTACAATGTTTTTTAATGTAATACAAAATTAATTATATATATGCCCACTTTTCATAATTTTTAAATTCTCTATTTTTTGTATTAATTTACAATTTTTTCTGTTACCGATTCCAATTTACCTCACCCTCTATTCTGATAACTTGATAAACAAGTTTCCCTTACTGAACTAGTGCATCAACCTACAACTTGAATTTTTTTTAGATATTTTTTATTAGAAAAAAATTACTATTAATAACTTGAGTTAAAAACATTTTATTTAATTTAGTTTCAAGTTGTTATATAGATTATTAAATGAATAGCCACTTGAAAAGCCTGATCTTGTTTTTGGAATGTCTTATAATATTATTCTGAATATTAATAATAATAAAAATTATTATTATCATTATTATTATTATTTGCCAAGTGAATAAAATTATACCCATCCTAATAACTGCTTAGATACGAAGACACAACAGAATGTGGAGTGTCATCATGGACATAGAAAAGGCATCCTCTACACTTATCCATGCGTGAGTCTTATCTAGCTACGTTACATTTTGCTAGAAGTATTTCCCTATCTAGTGTGGTTTTTATAAGCCAGGTTTTTGTAATCCCTATAATATGTACAAAAATTGCACGTTCTGGTTCTTGTAATTCTGATAATTTGTTGGACAAACTCAGTGCACTAGTTTAGTATACCTTTATAGAAAAGAGGAAAGAGTAAAGGTTATATTTACCTATATAAACTATGACAACAAAACAGAAATAAATTAAGACACTGGTCCTAATTTTTTAGTCAAGTTAAAAATTGTTAATTTAATATAATTATTTAAACTACATTATTTAAATCAACAAGTGAATACAAGTTAAAGATAGTTAAAATGTGATATTTGTTTATTCAAAAAATTAAAAATTATGGTGATTAATAATGTTTAATTAAATAGTTATAATGGAAAAATGTTAAAAACCAGAAAGTTAAGTTGTTTCTAATAAATTTCTATAACTTGAATTTGCTATACTTTCTATGTGTCAAAATGGCATTAAGCAAACTAGAATTTAATAAATAATTAGTTCAATTTACATTAACATTAAAAATAGAACTTTATAGTTATTTTTTATAAAAATAATAATAATAATAATAATAATAATAATAATAATAATAATAATAATAATAATAAACTTTTACTACGTATTTGAACATTTTGCAAACGTTTTGCTTGATTTCATGAAACATTCATTTCAATTAGATCTGAAATAGCTCTTAACCAAGTTTTCTATAGTCTATCAATCTTTCTTTTACCATTTTTGATTTTTCATTCCAAAACCGTTTTTTCTGGTCTTTTGAACAGTAAACATAAAATTTAACCAAGTAATTTCCGTCGTTTAATTATAATGATGTGATATAGTGAACGAGAATCATTTCCTCTCATGATCTTATTATTTGAAATGTAATTGCCCAGATAATTTTTAAAATACTTTTAAGACACCAATGATAAAAGCATTCACCATTTTATTAATCTTGTTTGTTCGTTTCTAAGTTTCACTCTCATATATTACCATAAAAATAATTATTAATGCGTATAAACAAAGTTTGTCTTTAGGCGAATGAAAGAACATGACTATATTAATTTGAGTCTGTGGAAAACCCAAATTTGTTCAATAGAACTTTTTTTCAAAAAAACGCTTGTTGTTCTAAAAAATGTTCATTTACTGCATTACTTAAACGGTTTAAAATTACTTTGCAAAACACCTTACCAGGAACAGATAATAAGGTTATTTCGCACCAATTATTACAATCGTTCAGAGTTCCTTTTTGGGAAGAGTAACAATTACTTCTGGCCGCAAATTATTTGGAACTTCTTTATTATGCTATATAACATTAAACAAATAAACAAACTCACGTGCTACAGCAGCACTTTAATGATTGAGTATCTCTGCAGTTATCTCGTTAAGTCCTGCTTTATTGTTTTTTAACCTTTAAATTGCATAAATCAATTTAGTTACAGAAATGTCATCAGTATATATTTCTAGATTTTCAATCACATTTATACTTTTATAATTATTAAAATCTATAAATGTATTTTGCATGAGCTGATTAAGTGCTTTTTTAAAATACTTAAAATACTTATTACGATGATTGCTTATTATATGTTAGAAGTAAACGACCATTCCATTCCAACGGTAACGGTTATTCTTATCTTTGCGGCAGCTTTGTTAGATTGATTTGTTTCTAATTTTGTTTTCTTTCTGAGATCAATTAGATTTTAAAAAACTAATGGAATCCATTGTTTTTTTTATAGAGCCACATCTACCCTACACATTTGTTGAACTACCTGTAATTGTTTTTTGAAACAGTTTTTGTTGATCATCAAACTTTTTTTATCTTTTTCAGATTTTAAGATGTATTTTTAAAGGAATTATAAAATTGGTTTGAGGTATGTGGCTGCTTAAGTTTCTCACAAAAAGTAATATTTTGTTGTTCCTATTTTTTTAAATTTTAAACAAAATTTTTCAACAACAAGATTGTGATCAGAACCAACATTTGCACTACGATATGCGCGTACATTTGGAAAAAAAAGATTGCCATTTTGTGCTAATATAAATGTTGTCAATCTCGTTTGCCGTTTTTCCGTCGGGAAAAACCCACGTTGCTTTGTGTATATTTTTGTGAACAAAAAATATGTTGCCAAAACTCATTCCACAATGACTGTTTAGCATCAATAACTCATAACCATTATTATTTATGTTATCAGCATAGCCATGTGGTCCAACATTTGAAAAGTACTTAAAGCTGTCTTGGTTTAATTTTGCATTAAAATCACCGATCAATATTTTGATGTCTTTTCTTGGAACGTTATTCAACAAACTTTATAATTAATTACAGATATGTTTTTGGTTTTTCTCAGTAGCCTCAGTAGGAGGTTGAAATGATACGGTCGCCTAACGTTTATAAAGTTATATAGGAAATTATTAGCCTGTTGTTAATATATTATTAATGTTAATGCATACCCATTTAACTATTTTGTAATAAAAATTACTGGAATTAAATATGGGCAAGCATTGATTTAAGTCTTGTCACAAGCATTAAATGCAAACCTTTATTTGATTTTACTAAAACGTTTATCTACTAAAAACTAATTTTCTGTTAACTATTTAAGCAATAAAAACTAAATACCCAACAAAAATGATAGAAAACGTATACTGTGAGGTGAATTCATTTTGTATATTCTCTTCAGCATATATATATGTATATACATCACTAAGGTCTCAAACTTGTGTAGGCATGTATTTGAGTGCAACTGTCAGCACTTAATGCGAGGCCTAGTTTTGCTTTGTTAAATATCCATTTACTAACCACATGTTTCCTGTAAAACATCCAACCAATTGAAACCAAATAACAAATAAATAATAATAATAATAATAATAATAATAAAACAAAGTTATCAATTCTATAATTCTTCTATTTTTTTCTTTCTTCACTTGTATTTAAAATCAGCTATAAAGGAGTCAATTATTTGTATATATTTTAATAAGTTGTTTTAAACTCAAATGGACTACACATACATTCCTTAATTAAATCTACATAATAATTATTAAATATTTTAAACATTAATAGCTTAGTTAAATTAAATTTTTATTTTGTATTATTTACAAAAATTGTCAAAATTTTATTTATTTTAATTTTGAAAAATCTTATTTTTTATTGGTCAACTCGAATATATATATATATATATAATCCGTGTATTATTTTAATTTTATAAAAACGACTTACAATGGCAATGTATATAACATGTAATTGTCGCTTAAGCATTTTAACCCTTTCCATTTATTTTATTCATTATATACACAATATTTGCAACAATCAAGAATTGGCAAATACCAATTTGTTGCATGCCAAAATATTGTTCACCAGTGATAATCAAATGGAGGTACGCCAACATCTATTCATGTTGTATGTTCATTCCAGACAGATCACGCGTATTATATTCAAAAAGCGTACGAAAAGGTACCATTTGAAGAAGTATTTAAAAACAACAACGAACCCCAATTGATTATGTTCGAGTCGGCACAGTCAAAAGTATTTCGAAAAGTTTTCGTTTTACGTTTTTATTTTTGTTAATTAGACTATAGACTTAAAATTTTTGTTCAAATTTTACGGATATTTTTATTCTACTGTCAACTTGTTTTCAAACGGTAAATACATTTATATTCATATTTGTGTTTAATAATTTAAACATTTTACGTAATACATTTCTTTTAAATGCATATTTTAGCTAGTTAGGTAAAAGGTCTAAATTTTGGTACTTGAGGTGACATCAAACTTCCTTCAAGTAGCGTCAATAATCACCGACTACAGGCCAATACAGGTTTTTTAATGTCATTTCAATTAAATATTGATGTACAATTAAGTAATTGCGATAGTTGGCCAGCGTTCGATTCGAACCTGGGTGGACATGGGTTCAATCTCCACCACTGGCACCAAGTGCAAATCCATATATGGCTGCATCAAAATGTCCACTGCTGAAAGATGTTTCCCGTAAAACGTTCAAAATAATGAATGAATAACTGAATAATAACAATAGTATTAATATTATTTATTCATTTTCATTTTGGTTGGTGACGTGATTGTTACTTCATTATTTTCTATATTTATACGGCATATAAACGATCGACTTCAATGGCTTGATAAGCGTAACAAACGTAGAAGAATAACGAAGTTTCTTGACTGGTAGACGGCATCCTTGCAATGTCGCCACTGTTCACAAAATTGACAAAGCCGCCTAATTTTTGTCAGGGTTATTTCCCTTAGCCTGAGGGCTACATATGATATACGTAAACCTTAAGATCTCTTTTAAGTACTCTGGGTGCATGCTTGCACCCACCCACCAAAGCGATATCCCAGTTATGCCGCTGTACACTTGGTCCCTGCTGTTATCAGTTTATATGCCTTTCAGCACTTAGTCCAGAATGCACCACGTGGAGAACTAACAGTCAGGAATATCATCATTATTGGGAATTGAGACTTTATAAGCATTACTCAAATCCTTAGGATCATTAACATTCCAATATAATAATAATACTAATACTACTACTAATAATAATATAATAAAAATAATAAAAATAATAATATTAGTAGCAATAATGACCAACCTGAAAGTAATTTAAATAAAATACTACGTCAATTTTTCTTACTATTTTTATTTATATCTACTTTCATTGCAAAAATCTGCCTTATCACGTGGTATTTTTCACTTATTGGTGCCCTTCCTGTTTCAAATCCTCCTTTTTAGAACTGGCTAGTTCAATTCTAAGCGGAGTTATAAATTATATATTATAATATTGGAAATATAAGACAAAAATTAATATATACATTTCTTGATTTTGTGAACTTAGAAATACAATTGGCCATACTTTATCTTTATTCATTTTATTGTTATTACTTTAAATGTTTTACACGGGGAACGCATCTTTCAGCAGTAGACATTTTAGCGAAGCCGAACGTAGGCCTGCATTGAGTGGGTTAGTGGCGTAATTCGAATCCCGATGCTCATCCAAATCCAAGTGAAGCGCCGTACCACTAGGCCACCCGGCAAATGCCCATGCAAATAACATTTACCGTATTTAATAAAAGGTATGGCTGAATTGTTTTTTAACTAAAACTGAAAATGTATAAAATTTTGTTTTTACACCAAGTAAACACATAGTACATCTAAATGAGGGTCTGCATTTGGCGTTAATGGTAAAACCCTACGACTTACGTTGTCATCTTGATGACAATACATAAAAAAAGTAAAAAATTGTTTTGTAAAAATTGTTATCGAATGCAGAGAGTTGGTTTTTTCAAACAAAATAAAACTTTTGGACACGTACAAACAATTCAAATATATTTTTTAAACTCTATAATTTACGACGCACATACATAAATTTAATCTTTCAAAATAATAAATTTATTTTGTGTTTAATTTCAAAAATGATGTAATTGTTTACTTTACTACAAATGATTAAATTTGTGTTACAAATGAGTATAAAGTGTTTTTGGTTTTTAAATTTAAACAAAATGTACAAACATTTCAAAATGTGAACTGTGTCGGGATAGTGTTCAATGTGGAGTTCGAATTCCACTACTGGTGCTAAATGCGGGCTCACGTTCGGCTTCGATAAAATGTCCGCTGCTGAATGATACATTTCATTCAAAGTAGCAAAAATAAATATATAATTTATGTGTTTACTTTTCATCATTTATTAATTATTCAATAAAATGTTTTTTTATTGTACTTCGTTTAATAAATTAAAAAAATATATTTGAATAACATAAATGCAATTATGTTATCACTTTACATCCGTCCGTTTTTTAAGCTAAAGTTTTCAAAAAAAGAAACGAGGCTAAAAAAAGTCGAATTGCTAATTAGTAATTTTGTATTTTTTGTAAAAATAAATTATTATTATTATTATTATTATTATTATTACTAAAAACAACAGGCTGAACATGATTTACATAGTACTTAGACAAGGATTTGTATTTAGTAGCGTTGGAAAGACTCAAACGGATGCTTGATTGGCGCCACATGTCTAGAACTTGCGGCCATTTTGAAAATACAATTTGAAACTGTATTTTCTCGTTGCTTTTTAATGCAATTATGGAAACAAAATGGTTAGATTTTTTAACACGTACTCTTGTGAGTTTCTATCATTGCAAAACTCTTTTGCTTTAAAAATAAGCATGGGGCAATAGGATAATAGTTAAAGCAAAAAACAACACTAAAGTCCCATAATTCGAAACAAACATGGAACAACCAAATTATTCCATATATTCGAAAATTTTGGTAAATATTTTCTAAGTCGTACTTTTTCATTTTGTTCTAACTGTCTACTTTGAAAATATGTGTTTCCATTCCATGTTCCAGCATTGGCTGAATTTTTGGAATTCAAGATTAAACATTTTGCAAATCGAAGTATGATATTTTTTTCGGCTTTTACTTAACCCTGGGTACATGCAATTACTTATTTTGCCGTTATTTACCGGAATGGCGTCTTCTTGTTTTGTTTCAGTAGCAATAGAAATTTTTACAGAGGTCAGATTGCTAACCTTGAGCTGAAACCGTTCTTCTTTATGCAGGCTTGGAACTGGCTAGATTGAATTATTTTTGGTTCAAACTGACGGAGTTGCTTTAGTGAATAATGTAGAAATTTGATTTAATTGTTTGCCGTACCATTAAAGGTCAAAAATTGAAATAAGTTGTGTGTTATTTAGGCATATGACGTGTTGAATTTGAAAACAACTGTCATGTTGTTAATACTCCGATCCCAAGGTCAAAACATTAACATTCCTTCTTGTTTATGATTCAATTAATTATATTAAAAACTGCACTTGATAGAGTATCGTTGCCATAATTTATAATAATAATAATAATTATTATTATTATTATCATTGGTATAAGAGTAATGATAACAATAACAATCAATAAAAGTAATAATACTAAAATTAATAATAATAACAAATGTAAAAATTATTGATTTAAAAATGACTTATTTGTGATGATTTCTTTAAATTTAATTGTAAATATTTAATTGTTTTTTATCCTAGGAGTTATTAATATAGGACCAACAAATGATCATTCAGAAAACGGTCGTCAGATTCGTATCTACAATTTTGTAGACAATGATAGTTACGTGAAAATATATTCCACAGGTATTATATTCATACTTTTATTAATTATTTATTTTTAATACTTTGAATGTTTGCACGAGAAATGCATCTTTCAGTATTTTAGCAAAGCCGAACGTAGGCCCGCATTTCGTAAGTCGGTGGCGGGATTCGAGCCCCGATGTCACTCAAGTCCAGATAGAACGCTGTACCGCTAGATAGATATGTCCTCTAGTAAAAAGTTGGACATCTCACAGTATAATGTAACAATTATGCCTTATAATGACTCATTCTCTGAAGAGCAATTTTTGAATTTTTTTTAAAAAATCACATGCATACTATATAGACTATATTTTTATTCATTAACATATGACATTCTATTTCATTTTAATCCCATTATTTGTACTACTACTTTTTTTATATTGATGGTAAAAATGTATTTTACGGTGAATGTATCTCTAGTGAGATATTGAAGCTTAATAATAATAATAATAATAATATAATAATAATAATAATAATAATAATAATAATAATAATAATAATAATAATAATAATAATAATAATAATAATAATAATAATAATAATAATAATAATAATAATAATAATAATAATAATAATAATAATAATAATATTTTATGTTGATATTTAATGCTGAATGTTTAAATTATTAATCATATATATATATATATATATATATAATTATTAATATATTTTAATATCTCACTAGAGATACATTTAGCGTAAAAATGCATTTTTACCATTAATATAAAAAAATAAAAAAAATAAAAAAAGTAGTGGTACAAATAATGGGACCAAAATGAAATAGAATGTCATATGTTAATGAATATAAATATAGTCAATACTGTAAACATGTGATTTTTAAAAATTCAAAATTACTATACTTTGAATAAGTCATTATAAAGCACAGTTGTTACATTATGCTGTAGGATGTCCAAATTAGTTCTAATAAATGCGTGGGTGGAATGATTCCTACTTTGATAGGTTTGTTAAAAGGTCAATTTTGTTTGATTCTGGATTGGTTAATATTCTGGATAAGTATGGCAGACGTGAATTTTTGTATTGATTAGTTCTGGCTTGTATTTATTCTCTACTAAAGCCGGTATCAAAAGGTGCACTTGTGTATTATATAATAAAACCGAGTTACTGTAAAATTGAAATAAATCCATTACACGCAAAATTTTACGTTTTTATTAGAAAACACCTTGAACACTCACTAGCTAGACTTGGAATTTGCTAAGAAAGAACACAAATCCAACAATTGCTCTACTGGTAATCCAATTGTATAGCTGTAAAAAGTAGGGTTAAATAAATTTATTTGAAAAAATATACCATGATTTTGAAAGACGTTAGAACCAGTACAATGTAGAAATTTTTATTTGTTGGATAAATTAAACATTATTATACACTTTAATTCCGCCTAGTTTGGATCAGAAATAAACCAATCTAGCCAGTTCCAAGTCTGAATAAAGGAGGAGGGTTTGAGAGCAAGGTTAGCAACCTGGCCTCTTTAAAAAAATTATACTGCTACGGAAACAATAAGAGGACGCCATTCCGGTAAACAACAAAAAAGAAGTGATTGTACGTATCTGGATGATAAAGTTACACAGATGACAGGGCTGAGTGAAAGCCGAAAAGAAGCTCAATCTTTAATTTGCAGAATTTTTAATGCCAACGAGATTTTGTTGTTGTTGTTTTGCTGTAATCTTTGTCTTATTGCCCCATGCTTATTTTTAAAGCAAAGTGTTTTGTAATAACAATAATAATAACAATAATAATAATAATAATAATAATAATAATAATAATAATAATAATAATAATAATAATAACAATAATGGTAATTATGAATGGTAATTATGACAGTTTTTATAATTATTAGAAACGTTTATTGCCTTTGAATGGCTCAATGAGAAAGATACAAGTGAAGTTTTCCCATTTGATGAACAAAGTTAGTGAATAATGTATATTACCTGTATTTTGATAATTAATAACAATATTTACACGTAAATATAAACTAATTAAAATTAAATTGAACTTTATTGGTTATCATAATACCAGTGTGACATATATAATTTTTTATTAATTAATGAACAAAAATGTACTATAATAATAATAATGTATGTAAAACTAATCAACCGAAGAAGTAACATAAAATGGAACCAATATGAGTTAAATAACCTTTTGTAAGTGCATAATTACAATTTTTTAATCCTAAGTAAGTGTGTGACCAAATTTACACAATTTACTGACACGATGAAACAATACAAATTGTATAGTACTAGCTAAATATTGACCTTGCTTTTCAAAACCACCAAACAATCCCTTCTTGATAGAAAAATGCGCCAACGTGACTCACACCTACTCACGAAGGTTGACTAATGGAATTTTTAAAAATTGTTTTTCCGTACTTCATAATATTAATTACGAGGTTTTTGAGGATGAATAATAAATCTACTTGGTTTGGGTCAACCAAAATCACTGTGTAGCTGTTTCATCCTTCTTGATAATGATTAGTAGGTAATACGATTCAAGTTTTACACACAGTCTGAAAACGGAACCGAACATGGAAAGGACTATTGGCTTTGGACACTAAAATTAATTTTACTAATTTTTAAAAACTACACCATTAAACAACGAAAATGTATCACAGACGCAACATTTTGTTTGCAATGATATACACATAGCATTATAGCTGTAAGATATCCAGATCACATTATCCCCCCCACCTCAATGGAGACATAATAAATTACATAGATATGGAACAAGTGCAAAATTTGGTTACTAGGAGACCAGAAAAACATTTTATTTTTTAAAAGTTTAGATTGGATATCAAATAAGTGATTAGTGTAGACGACGCCAGTCTAAAGAATGAATAAATGTAAATATTTAAAGAGAATAATGTGGGTTTTGGAAGGTACATTATATATAATATATATATATATATATATATATATATATATATATATATATATATATATATATATATATATACCCTTTTGCTTTAAAAATAAGCATGGGGCAATAAGACAACAAGTACAGCAAAACAAAAACAACAATAACAAAGTCTCGTTGGCATTAAATATTCTGCAAATTGAACATTGCGCTTTCTTTCGGCTTTCACTCAACCTTGTCATCTGGTAACTTTGCCATCCAGATACGTTGTTGTTTGCCGGAATGGCGTCATCTTTCATTGTTTCCGCAGCAGTATAAATTTTTACAAAGGCCAGGTTGCTAACCTTGCACGCTCAAACCCTCCTCCTTTATCCAGGCTTGGGACTGGCTCGATTGAATCATTTCTAATCCAAACTAGACGGAGTTATTTATGTGTTTTATGGAAAACATTTTTTAACAGTGGACATTTTTAGCAAAGCCGAACGTATGCTCGATTCTTGTTTAACTTTAGTACCAATCTTCACGGTTGAAAACATTTTTGCCATAATACATTCAATTATTGCAAGGCCTAATTTTACACCATAAAATCAAGGTTCAAAAACGAAAGAATTAAATAAACAAATACTTATCCCAATTTAACCGTAAAATATTTTTTCTAATTGTTACTGGTTGAGTGTTTGAACGGCAAACATTATTCAGTCAATGGACATTTTAGCGAAGCCAAAAGAGCGTTCGTATTTAATATCAGCAGTAGCGATTGAGTTGATTGCTGTACTTTTAGGCCACTTCATCACATCATATTGGATAGATGATAACAACTTTTTTCAATTTTATTGCTTGCATTTTTAACTTGATTGCGGTAATAGAACTCCGCCTAGTTTGGACCAGAAAAAATTCAATCTAGCCAGTCCCAAGCCTGGATAAAGAAGGAGGGTTTGAGCGTGCAAGGTTAGCAAAAAATTTTTTATACTGCTACGGAAACAATACAAGAGGACGTCATTCCGGCAAACAACGGCAAAGAAGTGGTCGCACGTATCTGAATGATAGTTACACAAATGACACGGTTGAGTGAAAGCCGAAAAGAAGCTCAATCTTTGATTTACAGAATCTTCAATGTCAACGAGACTTTGTTATTGTTGCTGTTGTTTTGCTGTAATTGTTGTCTTATTGCACCATGCTTATTTTTAAAGCAAAAGGGTTTTGTATATATATATATATATATATATATATACCGATAATGGAATTAAACCGGTGGGATATACAAGCCTATCTTCTTCCATACTTGATCCAATCTAGCACACTTTAATTAAGTTTTTTAGTGTTTTATATTTTAGGTACATTGTTAAAAATAAACAATTTAAAAAATTAACATTAATTATTAAAAATTTGTTTTTTCAACAACTTCTCCAGTAACCTCTCTAACATGTATTTTAAAGTCCAATGGAGAAATAATTATCTACTACGACAATGTAAGTTATATATATAGTAAGTTTAATTTATAAAAAGTTATAAAAAAAACAACTTAATTATCCCGTTTTTAACACTTTTCAATCATGGTCCCTTAATTAAGAACAATTGGTTATTGCAATTATCTATGAAATTATCAATGAATAAACAAGCATAATATTTTTGATATTAGTGAGTTACAGAGCTTTTACAATTCTGTCAATGCTAAAATTTTAAAAAGAACATATTAAAAAATTATAGCATTAAATTCATTAACAAAAATGTATTAATCGAATTCCTTTATTTAGAAAACGTTCCTCATTTCATTTTGGAGAAAAATATGTTTTACACTTTTGGCCAGTAATCATAATTATTTAGTAATACATCAATTATTAACTCTTGACTATATATAAAAACATGAATCATCAAGTACTTCGTTATATCAAAACATAAACTTTAATGCTAAATGTATTAAAATTAAAGATAGTCAATATAATTATGCAGCACAAAAACAATGAAATAAACGGACAAATACAAAAAATGTTTAGAGTTACACAAACCACGCTATATTCCAAAGGCACGACATTAAATCTATCCCGCACCTTTCGGTGCAACAAATATAATATTGACAAAAATTGAGAATAGTAAATTTTAAAATACAAACATGTTAAAATAAGATTTAGAAAATAATGTAATTGGTAAAATATTTGTTAAATAATAGTAACGCTACAATTGCACGTATTCCATTGGCTAACATCATCTCCTTCATCTCATGGTCACACAATCACAACATTTTCTACCCCACATTAAATAACTGCCATTGGTTTATTTTTTCCTAATTTCACTCCTATGGTTGTGTTTTATAATCTACCCTTTCTGGCTCATTGGTAAATAAGGAAATGAACGTTACTGTTTAAATATTTTAAGATAAAATCTTTATATAACAAAGCATATTTGATTAAAACAAAATAATTTTACTGTTTTTACTTTTTAGATTCCCAATTACCCAAGTACTTCTAATTTAAATTTAGGTTTGTCCGATTATTATGAAATTTCCAGCCAACATGAGGGTATGACTATTGTTTCTTTTTACAAATTAATTGCACACATTGCTATTTTGTATTGTAAAAACTGGAAACAGAGAGAGAGAGAGAGATTGCTTTAATCCTTTGTATAAACTTGGATAACTTAACGGTGGATGATAAAACCAAATCTTATTGGTTAACCTTTGTAAGTTTGAGTCACGTTGGTGCATTTTTCTATCACAAGGGGATTGTTGTTACAGTCTTAAAGTGGAATATATGTAAATGCATTCATGGTACAATTGGTTCCAAAATATTTGACTGACAAAAATAAAATGTTCAAGCGGTGTTCAAATTTGAGTCTTATAGTGTGCAGCATGGACATTTTTTACAAACTAATTATTAGCTCATCACCGAATCACCATCGATAAATGAATTAGCAATTATGGAAAAGTTAGAATGAAAACAGACAGGAAATGGGTGGGCTAAGTAATCAGGTTTTTGGGACTGATGAGTTAACAACCCAGAGTTTTTGGCATAAAAAGTAGCTTGCATGCAACCCAGGCATAACACCAATTTACTTTTATCAACATTATTTCTTTTTTAATAACCGACACTTGTTGACTGTTAAAATTAAAAATTATACAATGGCAAAAGATGATGATTTTTGACATATCGCTGAATACAACATGGCTCCCAATTTGCTTTTTAAGTTAACTTTTTGATCTCGGCATAGTTGAACATTGCCGAATGTCCACGAAGATGCTACTTTGGCAAAAGCAATACAGCAAGAACTTTCTATTGGCCAAAACAATTACACCAGAATGCAACCAAAACAACGAGTCACGTGGCAACGAGGCAACTAGTTGTAAAGTTGAGCTAATTTGTTTGTGCTCGTATTTCTATGAGTAATCTAATTGAAATGAATGTTTCATGGGATTAAGCAAAACGTTTGGCAGAATGTTCAAATACATGGAAACATTTTGTTGTCTCATGTTCTCTTTGAATTACGAGACTTTGATGTTAATTTTTGCTGTAATTGTTATCTTATTGCCCCATGCTTATTTTTTAAAGCAAAAGGGTTTTGTAATAATAATAATAATAATAATAATAATAATAAATTTAGTAGTGGAAAGTTGACAAATTTGTAAGCCATAGACAAGCAGTTTGTAATAATAATTTTTTTAAATTCCGCTTAGAGAATATCATAAATGAATCAATCTAGCCAGTCCCAAGTCTGGATAAGGAAGGAGGCTTATATAAAAATCTATATTGCTACAAGAACATGAAGAGGACGCCATTCCGGCAAACAGCGGAAAAGAAGTGATCGCACGACCCAAATGACAGGATTGAATGAAAGCCGAAAACAAGGTCAATCTTCGTTTATACGAAAAAAATTACTTGGTCAAATTCTACGTTTATCGCTTAAAAAACCAGCACAAACGGTTTTGAAATAGACAAATGAAAATGATAAAAGAAAGGTTGGAATAGACTACAGAAAACTTGGATAAAAATCATTTGTAAGATTCAACTGGAATGAATGTTTCATGAGGATTGAACAAAATTGTAGGAAAAATGGTTGAATGCATGGAATTATTTTGTCGTTTTTTTAATTATGGGATTTTTTTGTTTATGTTGCTACTGTTATCTTGTTGCCCCATGTTCATGTTTTTAGCAATGATTTTAAGGATTTGACTAATGCCTATAAAGTCTCATATTCCTGACTGTTGTTTCTATAAAACGCATTCAGCGCTAGATACACCCCAGCCTAACACTGCAGGGACTGAATGCAAAGCTGTATTACTGGATTTTCACTTTGGCGTATAGGTTCAAACATATACCTACGAGAACTTAAAATGTTGGTTAAAGTATGCGTATACCATCTGGTATAGCCGTTAAGCTATAAGAGATAACTTTAACAAAACATCAGACAGCCTAGTCAAATTTTGCGAACAGTGGCGCCGTTGTAAAAATGCCGTCTCTCAACCAAGAAATGTCACTACGCTTGTACGTTTGTTATGTTGATCAGACTGTCTAAATCGATCGTTTGATATAGCCCCATATTATTAAGCAAAACAACTGGAATGAATAAATTTGGTCGATAATTAGAGCAAAGACCCAGTTATCAATAGTGAATATGAGCTGTAGCGGTGAAAATCGACGAAGATATTTCGAAGTCCAAAATAATAAACAATATTATTTTATTCCATCAAAAATTAACATTTAATTTTTGGCAATTAATTTTCTTCGAATATTGACAATTTTGTTTGAATGTATTAATGGTACATACCAGTGGGAACGGCTATAAAAACAACCGTTCCCACGCCATTGATAACTTCCGTTTCCTGCTATCAATCCGTTCCATTCCGGTTTCCATCTTGGTTTTTTCACGATCAGATTCTGTAATTTGGCAATATACGTTTCCCGATCCCGTTTTTGCGTTCTTATTCATTACTTTAAGTAATCAGTACAAACGTAAGGTATTTGGAAGGAGACTACGACTAGGTCCCCAAATCTACGCAACCTTCGACGACAAGCGACGACGCTTGTCACATCCAAACCGCCCCCACTTCGCGTTTAGTGAAAAGAGGCTACGTAGCTTACAATTTGGAGTCAATTCGCTAAAGAGCATTAAACGTTTAATATTTATTTATGTTCTACGGGCAACGCATCTTTCAGAAGTGGACATTTTGGCAAAGCCGAACGTAGGCTCACATTTTTAGTGCCGGTAATGGAATTCGAACCCATGCCTACTCGAGTTCAAGTTGAGCGCTGGACCGCTAGACCAGACCAGCCAGGCACAACTTACTTATTTAATATGATTTTATAACATTATATTATATTATATCAAGTGTATTAAATAGCAACATTGTTCAACCTTTTTAAACATGTTCAAAACGATGCAGACAAGCACAAAACAATTTACAGCTGCATCTACATTTTACCGTTATTCGTAAAATCCAAAAGTCAAATACAATTTTTTCCAAATCCAAGTATGTAACATTATTTATGACTAATTTTATCTCAAATACTTCAGTACAATAATTCATTGTTATTACAATACAAGTTACGAAATTTAATATTTTTGTAAAAAAAAGTGTGTTAGACTATAGTTATAAGCTTGTATCAACAAGTGCTGTTTTAATCCATTAATTTTTTTATAGAATATTGTTTGGTTTCAATTAATAAGCATACATATTTTGAACATTATGTCAATTTTGATTGTTTATAAACAGCATTGAAGTTTTTAGTCGATTGTTTTGTATATGTAACAAACAAGATGATTAAATTTAACCATTTATTATTCAAATAATAATTTTCTTTTATTTATTTTGGTCAACACTTTATTACTTTCCTATATTTATACGATATATAAACGACCGATGTTGATGGTTTGAAAAGCGTAACAAACGTAAAAGGAGAATGAAGTTTCTTGGCTGGTAGACGACATCCTTGCGACTTCGCCACTGTTCGCGAAGATTGACGAAGCCGCCTCATTTGTTGTTACAGTTATGTTCCTAAGCCCAACGTATAAGTATACGTATTCTTTAAGATACCTTTTAATTATCCAATGTGCAGTCGAACCCTGTTGTTATTAGTCTAGATTTCTGTGGATATCTAATCCAAGAAGCACCACGTGGAAGACGAACAGTCAGGAATATCACCATCATTAGAAATTAAGACTTTATAAGTATTGCTCAAATCCTCACAATCATAAGCATCACATTATATTACACAATATATTCCAAACGTTTAATATATTACAATATAAAATTTTAGTATTAAATTTATTGAAAGTCTAAAAACATTCATTATAATGACGTACAATGGAATGATAAAAATAAAAAAATTAACCAAAAGGATTACAATTGTACAGATAACCTGTTATATATATATATATATATATATATATATATAATACAAGCACACCGCTCTGTAATTAATTAGCACATACCGATACAGTAAAAGAAAAATCAATAAAATTACCAACGTTGAAGTTTGTAAATAACAAAATATAAACATGGTAAAACAAAGTTGACAAAATATAAAGCAACGCTATAATTAGTGATTTTTTACATGTATTTTATTAGCACATTGCTTACAAGTCATAAGCTACAGTTTAAACTTGCAAATAAACAAATATACATTAGACATCTGTGCCAGAGTGGCCTAGCAATACAGCGTTCAATGTGGACCTGGGTAGGCATGCGTTTAAATCCCACCACCGACCCACTAAAATGAGGGTACACGTTCGTTTTTTGTCAAAATATCCAATGTAGTAAACGTGAATAAATAAATAATAAATAACGTATCTGAATAGAATTAATTTTAAAATTCGTATGCAGTCACTAGTTGCTAAAATACTTTGAATTGATTAATCTTTTAGAGTTAATAAGAGTAAATATTTATTTTACTGTTAATTATTCACTGTTACATTTAATTACCTTTTTATAAAAATTAATTGAATATAAAAATCTCAAACAATTTACAATGTAGTTGAGTATTTTAAAAGTAATTAAACGCAAGATTTTATTGTCAAATATTTATTAGTTTGATTTTTACGACCTTAAATGTTTTACAGTAAAGTTTAGCAAATAATCCAACGCAAATAAAATAAAGGTATGCACTGCTGATAATTCCAAATAAGGACAAAACAGTTGTACAATGCTCCAGGTGCATTAAAACCAAGTAGATTTATTACTCAAGAAAAACCCTTAAAAATACATTAATAAAATGCTGTACAAGTTTAAAAATTATTAATAATTTCGACACATTGAATTTGTATTCATTAATTTCAAATATTGTATTGCATACACATTGATATTGAAGCTTGTCACGAGCAAAATACGTGTCGGTCGTGCTTGAAAGCAACAAACATCAACCGCTTCGTTTGTCGATGGTGTTCGGAAATCGACGCCTGTAGCGATGGCCATGACAGGAACAAGGTGAAGTGGATAAATAGTGGTTGCTACTTGAAAGTACGTTTATTGAAATATATATTGCTGTTGTCTATAACGAAGTGTTTTATATTAATTTGGTGTGTAATAATATATTTTTGTGGGGTTGAGTTAAACCACAAATTATGGCATTTCTGACTCCGGACCTTTATACAGTACATCTTAAATTAAATAAAATCTTACCAAAAATATAAAGAGTTTTATTATTATTGTTATTATTATTAAGCTTAAATATCTCACTAGAGATACATTCAGCTTTAAAAAAATACATTTTCATCATCAGTAAAAATAAATAACATAACATAACATAATTACAAAAAAGGAAGTAGTACAAATAATGGAAACCAAATGAAATAGAATGTCATATGATAATGAATATAAATACAGTGAATACGGTAAACGTGGTTCAGAAAAATAATTCGAAATCACTATACTTTCAATGTCTCATTATACAAGGCACATTATGCTGTAGGATATCCAAATTAGTTCAAATAAATGCGTGGGTGGAATGATTCCTACTTTGATAGGTTTGTTAGAAGTTCAATTTGGTTTGCTTCTGGATAGGTTAATATTCTGGATAAATATGACAGACATGAGATTTTGTATTGATTAGTTTTGGCTTTCATATGCAGGTAAGTTCTCCTTGTTTTTCCGGGGTGGTTTAGCGGTACAGCGCTCAATTTGGACCTCGGTGGGCATGGGGGTTCAAATCCTACTGCCGGCACTAAAATGCGGGTCCATATTCGACTTCGCTAAAATGCCCACTGATGAAAGGCATGTTTCTTGTAAAACATTCAAAGTAATAAACATTTAAAAAAATTATTCTTACCTTCAATCCTTGATACTAATTTTATACAGGATTTAAAAAATTTATTAACAGTATCATTGAATAAGACAGAATATTGTATTCCTGCAGATTTTGACACCAAAGGTATGCATCTTTAACTAATTAGCCTATTTTTAATAGAATTTTAAATTACTTGACTTAAGTGCATACTTTATAATTGACATATTTAGTAAACATTAAATTTAAAATAATGATAACAATAATATTGTTTAAAAAATAATAAAATAAAATATTTTGTATTACCAATATTAAAAAATATTCAAACATTTTTTATCCTGTTTAACAGAATCAAACGTTTTGTGATCAAACAGCTACCAGTAGTCATTTATTGGTTAACAATATAACCGACTTATCTACAAACAATAATGAGTTCCTTAATAGAATTACAACTCAAGGGAATATAAACCACATTATAACCATGGAAAATAATGAAAACAATAATAAATCAACCAACACAATTCATTTAATCGAAAACAAAAATAGACCACAAGTAACTATTGGCATTTCAACCAAAAAGATGAATCACAGCGCATTGATAGAAATATCGAAAAAAATGACATGGACAAAATTGACAAACATCAGAAAAAATGGCAAACAATAGCATAATGTCTGAAAAGGAACAAAAAACCAACAGATCAAAAGACAATAAGCCTTTCAACTACAATCAACCTAGAATTCAACGTGGAAACACCAACACACTTGCAACTGACAACATGTCTAATTTTTCAAAACCCCTTGACAATACAAATGAAACAAATATAGCAATTACAACTACATTGTCTGTATTGACTTATGACGACATTAAGGAAAACTCGAATATATTTGAAAACATTAACAATATTTCTAATGCAATGTTTTCTAATAATGATGCAAGTGACTTCCAAAATGAAGATAACTTCTATAACAATGATAACCAACAAGCAAGTGACTCTAAAATTACCAATAAAAATCAATTCGCCAAAACAGCGTCTTTGAAAATACCACGCGATAAAACAAATTTAACTAACCCTACTGATTATATGAATAATACATTTAAACCATTCAAATATATTTTAATTGAAAACACTTCCAGCAAAACAAACAGACATCATTTGAATACTTTGACCCAAAGTAAAAGTAAACTTCAAATAAACGGTGAAATCGCCAATGATAAAACTGGTATTACTACATTAAGTAAAGCTACAACAGAAAAACCTATTACACAAACAACTGAATCAACCACACGTCAATTCAATAATCATACCACAAACATGGATAAATATGAAATAACCACTTCAATTACAAAAAATAAACCTTTCAATTACCTACAAATCAACAACAAAACCGAGGTAAACAATACGAGTGAAGTGAATTTTGATGGACATACCAACGCGACAACAAACTATGACAAAATAGGCACCACTGTAACTGCTACCAATTCTACAATGCTGCCAAAGAACACCCATCAAACCAGTACATCAATAAAAGACAATTACCACATATCTCGAAGATTTAATAACAATTTAACTGAAAACATTCAGCCAAATAAACATTATCGTATTCCTTTTACACAACGTACAAGTCAATTGAAGAAAGCAACCAGAATGTTAACTGATAACGCTGCTACTATGTCGGACACAGCCCATTCCAACACAAATGAAATTAGTACAACAAATGCCAAAGCAAGTACACTTGAACTTAACGGCATTAATTTAACTGTAAGTTCATCCAACAATATTGTAACACTATCTGAAAAACGTTCCCGTACCATTGACAGAAACACTTCCAGTAAAACAAACAGACATCATTTGAATAATTTCACCCAAAGTAAAATTAAACTTCTAATAAACGGTGAAATCACCAATGACACAATTACCAGTACTACATCAGGTTATGACATAACTCAAAGTACTGTTGTATTAACAAGTGAATCAACCACACGTCAATTCAATAATCATACTACAATCATGAATAAATCGCATATAACTACTTCAATTGAAGCAACTACGCCTTCCAATTACGTACAAATCAACAACAAAACCGAGGTAAACAATACGAGTAAAGTTAGCTGTAATATACATAGCAACACGGCAAATAAATACGACGAAATGGTTGTTACTGCAACTACTACCAATTCTACTATGCTGCCAAAGGATACACGTCAAACCAGTACATCAACAAAAGACAATCACCACATATCTCGAAAAGACGCAACACATTCCAACACAAATAAAATTAGTACAACAAATGCCATTTCGAATACACATAAATCTAACGACATTACCTTCACCATAAGTTTATTTAAGAATACCATTGCACAATCAAAAAATAGTTCCAGTAACTTCATCAGAAATACCAGAAAATCTTTAACAATCACTAACACACATACAAATAAAACAAACGCAAAGAATACAGCCCCACTGCATGCATCTAAATACAATGACTTTACGGCAGATACGACTAAATTTGAAAACATTAATAGATTTCCACTACAACGTTTTCCAATAAGGATAAAAGCTACAGTAGAACTGATGAAAGTAATTTGCCAAATACACATAACTTCCATAACCAACAATCAAGTGAATCTAAAAATAGCCATAAAAGTCGGTTCACTGAAACAAAGTCTTCCACAATGCCACGTACCAAAACAGATTCAACTAATTTTACTAATAATATTAATAATGCATCTCAATATATTTTAATTGAAAACACTTCTAGCAGAACAAACAAACATCATTTGAATAATTTGACCCAAAGTAAAAGTATACCTCAAATAAACGGTGAAATCACCAATGATACAATTACCAATACTACATCAGGTTATGACATAACTCAAAGTACTGTTGTACTAACAATTGAATCAACCACACGTCAATTCGATAGTGATACCACAAGCAAGAATAAATCGGAAATAACTACTTCAATTGCAACAACTACGCCTTCTAATTACGCACAAATCAATAACAAAACCGAGGTAAACAACACGAGTATAGTTAACTTTCATATATATAACAACATAACGACTAAATACGACAAAATGTTTGCTACTGCAACTACTACCAATTCCACGATGTTGCTAAAGGACACACGTCAAATCAGTACATCAACAAAAGATGCAACGCATTCTAACACAAATGAAATTAGTACAACAAATGCCAAGTCGAGTACACATAAATCTAACAACTTTACCTTAACTATAGGTTTACTTAACAATATTGTAACACTATCTGAAAAACGTTCCGGTAACATAGACAGAAACACTTCCAGAAATACAAATCAACAACAACAATATAATTTTACTCAACGTAAAATTAAACTAGAAATAAACGGTAAAATCACCAATAACACAACTACCAGTACTACATCAGGTTATGACATAACAGAAAGAACTGTTGCACTAAAAACTGAATTAATCAATGATCTATTCAATAATCATACTACAAACATGAATAAATCGCATATAACTACTTCAATTGCAACAACTACGCCTTCCAATTACACACGAATCAACAACAAAACCGAGGTAAACAATACGAGTGAAGTTGGCTTTAATATACATAGCAACACGGCAAATAAATACGACGAAATGGTTGTTACTGCAACTACTACCAATTCTACGATGCTTCTAAATGACACACGTCAAACCAGTACATCAACAAAAGATGCAACACATTCCAACACAAATGAAATTAGTACAACAAATGCCAAGTCGAGTACACATAAATCTAACGATATTACCTTCACCATAAGTTCATTTAAGAATACCATTGCACAAACAAAAATTAGTTCCAGTAACTTCAACAGATATACAAGAAAATCTTCAACAATCACTAACACACATGCGAATAAAACAAACGCAGAGAATAGAGCCCCACTGCATGCATCTAAATTCAATGACTTTACGGCAAATACAACTAAATTTGAAAACATTAATAGCCTTCCCACTACAACGTTTTCCAATAAAGATAGAGGCTACAGTAGAACTGATGAAAGTAATTTGCCAAATACACATAACTTCTATAATTATAATAATAACCAACAATCAAGTGAATCTAAAAATAGCCATAAGATTCGGTTCACTGAAACGAAGTCTTCCACAATACCACGTAACAAAACAAATTCAATTGATTATACAGACAATAACACATATAAAACATCCAAATATATTTTAATTCAAAACATTTCCAGCAAAACAAATCAATATCATCGCAATAATTTTACTCAACGTACAAGTAAACTTCAAAATAACGGCGCGGTGATCGATGATGTAATTACCTTTGCTAAATCAGGTCATGACATAATAGAAAGAACGGTTGCACCAACAACTGGATCAACTACACATCAATTCAATAGAAATACTACAAACATGAATAAATCGGAAATAACTACTTCGATCTCATCTATTACATCTTCCAATTATGCACAAATCAACAACAAAACCGAGGTAAACAATACGAGTGAAGTGAATTTTGATGGACATACCAACGCGACAACAAACTATGACAAAATAGGCACCACTGTAACTGCTACCAATTCTACAATGCTGCCAAAGAACACCCATCAAGCCAGTACATCAATAAAAGACAATTACCACATATCTCGAAGATTTAATAACAATTTAACTGAAAACATTCAGCCAAATAAACATTATCGTATTCCTTCTACACAACGTACAAGTCAATTGAAGAAAGCAACCAGAATGTTAACTGATAACGCTGCTACTATGTCGGACACAGCCCATTCCAACACAAATGAAATTAGTACAACAAATGCCAAAGCAAGTACACTTGAACTTAACGGCATTAATTTAACTGTAAGTTCATCCAACAATATTGTAACACTATCTGAAAAACGTTCCCGTACCATTGACACAAACACTTCCAGCAAAACAAACAGACATCATTTGAATAATTTAACTCAAAGTAAAATTAAACTTCAAATGAACGGTAATATTACCAATGATACAATTACCAATACTACATCAGGTTATGACATAACTCAAAGTACTATTGTACTAACAAGTGAATCAACCACACGTCAATTCGATAGTCATACTACAAGCAAGAATAAATCGGAAATAACTACTTCAATTGAAACAACTACGCCTTCCAATTACACACGAATCAACAACAAAACCGAGGTAAACAATACGAGTGAAGTTAGCTTTAATATACACAGCAACTCGGCAAATAAATACGACGAAATGGTTGTTACTGCAACTACTACCAATTCTACGATGCTTCCAAAGAACACACGTCAAACGGGTATATCAACAAAAGATGCAACACATTCCAACGCAAATGCCAAAGCAAGTACGCCTAAATCTGATGACTTTATCTTAACCATCGGTTTATCTACAATACTGTAGCACAATCAGAAAATAGTTCTAGTAACTTCAACAGATATACAAGAAAATCTTCAACAATCACTAACACACATGCGAATAAAACAAACGCAGAGAATACAGCCCCACTGCATGCATCTAAATACAATGACTTTACGGCAAATACGACTAAATTTGAAAACATTAATAGCATTTCCACTACAACGTTTTCCAATAAGGATAAAAGCTACAGTAGAACTAATGAAAGTAATTTGCCAAATACACATAACTTCCATAACCAACAATCAAGTGAATCTAAAAATAGCCATAAGATTCGGTTCACTGAAACAAAGTCTTCCACAATGCCACGTACCAAAACAGATTCAACTAATTTTACTAATAATATTAATAATGCATCTCAATATATTTTAATTGAAAACACTTCTGGCAAAACAAACAAACATCATTTGAATAATTTGACCCAAAGTAAAAGTAAACTTCAAATAAACGGTGAAATCACCAATGATACAACTGGCTTTACTATGTCACGTAAAGCTATAACAAAAAGGCCTATTGCACTAACAATTGAATCAACCACACATCAATTCGATAGTGATACCACAAGCAAGAATAAATCGGAAATAACTACTTCAATTGCAACAACTACGCCTTCCAATGACGTACAAATCAATAACAAAACCGATAAAAGAAATGCAAATGAAGTTAATTTTGATGAACTTTCTTACACGACAACAAAATATGACAAAATAGGCACCATTGTAGCTACAATGATGTCAAAGGACATACGTCAAGTCAGTACATCAACAAAAGTTAGTAACCAGAAATTTCAAGGATTTAATAGTATTTCAACTGAAAACATTCAATTAAATAAATATTATTGGAATTCTTCTATTCAACGTACAAGTGAGTTTGAGAAAGCATCCAGAACCTCAACCGATAATGCTACTAGTGAGTTGGACGCAACACATTCCAGCACAAATGAAATGAGTACAACGAAAACCAATTTAAGTACACTTAAATTTAACGACGTTATCTCAAGCATAGGTTTATCAAACATTACTGTATCACTATCTGAAAACCGTTCGAGTAACTTTGACAGAAATACAAGAAAACCTAGGAGAATGATGTACACATATTCTGTAATCAATGCTACTTTACTCTACAATGAAACAACTGAATATATTACACCAAACGAATACATGTTCCACAATTCAAACCCAAATGTTTCAACCAACATTACAATCAACAACAAAACAGATAAAATGATAATGCCAATTACGTCAGCAGAACGTACATCCACTGACAATTGCACGAGAAGTATAAACAAACATCCTACAACCACTATTGTTTCAAAACAACCATCTTCCATTCCCGGCGGCAATACGCATAAAACTATTACATTAAAACCAGATAATTCTAATAAATTTACTGAAAGGGTAAGTCAACTTGGAATAACTATTAACGATAGTAATCAGAACGGGCCCAATTACACAATACTCTTCAGCCAATTGATTGGAAACAACACACTGAATACTACAGCTGCCAACTATAATATGTCCAATTATACAAAATTGGTCAGTAGATATAATTCGACAACCATCTTGTTAACAGAAAATACAACTCTTTCCACCTTAAAGCTTAGCAACACGAATGGAACAATCAGAACAGTTACTGAATCAACCAAACCCAAATTAGATGATTTTGCTATACATATGAATAAAGTTGAAAGTAGTACTGATAATATCACCTTATCTTACAACGAATCAACTACAAATATTCAACCCAGTAATAATAATAATAATTATTATTATTATTTTACTAATTTGACGAAAAGTATAAATAAAGCTGAAAAATTTACCAAAATGTTAACGAATAACAGTGCTTATTTTACAGTCAAACATATCACCACTAATAAAACTATGTCTGCTGATATTGTAGCAGTTAACGTAACAAGCAATGTTCTACCTATTCCTATGCCTAATGTTACAGTGTTATATAACGAAATAGATGACATTATTGTACTAAATACAACTTTAATTGGAAATGTGTCTACTAATTTGACGAAAATTGCAAGTGTGTCAGGACCAGTCAGTAATAATTTTGGTTCAGAAATATTCAATACCACTATCGTTTATAGCAATTCAACCGAGACTAACACGTCTCATAGTACTCCAAATAAAAATACACGTATTTTGAAATCCATTACTACCACACTGAATAAAAATATAATTAAAAACGGTACAGATAATAATACTACATTAGGCTGTTGTGTTTCAATTAAAAAGTATTCAAATACTACTAATAAAATAGATAAAAATATTACATTGAATATGAACAATTACCATACTGTTAAACCAATGACAATCAATTTTACAGAAACCAGACATATTACGAATACTGTTGTATTTAATTTCAATCAAACGGATAATATCATATACCAAGATGAAGATACACGTAAAGCCAGAGCAACCAGCCACATTTTAACTAAGAATGGAATGATGGTTGACAAATCATTTACTACACCAAATATGCATGTACTTCTAAACGTTACGAATAGTAGCTATACATTGAATACAATTGAAACCGGAAAAACCACAATTATCTATAACAACACTGAAAATAATTTAAACATGACGCAATTAGATAATACAAGTACTCGCAATAATTTACATCATTATACGTTGAATAAAACGTATAGGAGAAATAGTAAATTAAACAATGTCCTACAGAACGATACCGATACAGTGGAATACAGTACAACTCACAAATTAGAGGAAATGGGGCACAAAATTCAAGATACACAATATGTTGTAAATCATTCCACTATAACACATAACAACACGATTATTTCAAATTCCATTAAATTGAATGAAAAGGCATCGGAAATTGGATCAATTAACACCTCTTTGAATGGAACAACGAATAGTTTCAATCAATGCAGTAGTAGTAGTAAAGATACCTTGCCATGGATAATATATTTATTAGTGGGATTTATCGTTGTTATGACAACTCTTAGTATTGTTTTCGAAATCGTATATTTACAAAAAAGACTGAAAATATTACGACAAAAAAATCGATCCAAAGTTGGTTTAAGCTGACCAAATTGTTTGTTCCCCCCCCCATTTTAAATGCACTTTTTGAAATGTTTTGTTGTAAATGTATTTAATATAAAACATTAAAAAATATATATATTATTATTAAAATGTTATTGTACAACCAGTCATTTACGATTCCGCTTTGTTAGGAGATCCTATTCCTCCAGACAATCCAGCCATCGATATCGGGTTTATTTTGCCTTCCAAATCTATTGCCAAACATTCGTATCGAATAGCCATACCTTATGCAGTTCAATGACTTTCAGCTTTTTTTGAAAAGCATCATTTTTCAATTTGATCAGCACGTCACGCAAGCGTATCACACAGATTCGTTTAAAAACACCTTTAATTGTTATAAGATTGATCGCTTAGTATTTTATACAAGCCCTACTGGCAACTCTATCTACAGTTAAAATCAAATCACCTTTTGAAAGATTATGTTTACTTTAAAACCATTTGTTCCTTAGTTGCAAAGTTGCAACATATTCACATAGCCAATGTCTTCAAAATACATCTGCTAAATGTTGAGTTTCTATTAAATATTTCAATTTTATTATTTTCATCTGTCAATCTGATAAGTATATATATAAACTTACATTCTCATCCTCACTTGACAAAGTTACAAGTGGGCAGTTGTTTAATATTACTTCTGCTTCAATCAAAAATTTCAGTAGCATTTCATCTTTCTTTCATGCAACATCGTCTTATTGAACGAATATTTCGCTTCCAAATACCACCTCTATGACTGACTATTTGAGGATTGAAATGCCATTCACACTCTCTGTTGACCAACACATCTACTAATTTGTCTTAAATAATGCATTAACAGCACAATAAAATTACAATGTTTTTTGTTATTTAATTTACTTGCGGTACTGTAACAAGAAAATGGCATCCACTTAGGGTTTGTTTACAGATTCAATTGGAATAACTTTAGTACAATTTTTATTCATCATTTCTATATTTGTACAGCATGTTGGACAATTGAATCCGATGAGTTCATAAACGTAAAGAATGACGAAGTTTCTTGACTAGTAGACAGGATTCTGTTCGCAAAGACTGACAAGGCCGTCTGGTTTTTGGTCAGCGTTATCTCCCTTAGCCGAACTGCTAGATATAGTATACATATGCCGTAATATACCTTTTAAGTATCCTGGGTGTATGCTTTCACCTACTCGCCGTAGCAGATACCTAGTTATACCGCTGTGCACTCGGTCCTTGCTGTTATTAGTCTAGATGCCTTTCAGTACCTAGTCCAAGATGCACCACATAGAGGAGGAACAGTCAGGAATATCACCATCATTGGAAATTCAGACTTTATAAGCATTACTTAAATCCTCAAAATCATTAACTTCCCAAATCATATGGTATATATATATATATATATATATATATACTTTAAAATACCTTTTAACTACTTTGGGTGTACGCTCGTATTCATCTGGGAAAAACGGAAACCCCCCTAATAGCGCATACTTTATTCAAATCGGGTGTGTCAGCTCTGATTGTAGTTTGATTATTTCGACGGTTTTTGCGATAAGTATCATTGTAATAAAAATGTCTGACTGCCTTTTTAAAAAATGTCAACTAAATATGATAAGTTCCTAATTTATTAACATTTCCAATTTGGTGTAAAAACAATTTTCATCTTTATGCAATTATTTATTAAGTAAAATAAAAAAACATCCAAATAATAATAACAATAATAAGTTTTAAAAATACCATTTCAGTGTCACAAAAATCAATACCAATCTAGTTATTTGGTTGTAAATCATCTAGCCAAAATCTTTTATTTTTCTATTTGGGACATTGCGTCTTGTTTAATTGTCCTTGTCAAAGCTGTAATCAATTCTTCTGTGACAGGAGTTTTTGCGTTGTCCTCGTTGGACCAACCACTGGATGATTGTTGCATCCAGACTGGTTGTGGCTGTTTGTTGATTTGTACTGTAGGTGCAGCTTGTGGTTGTTTGTTTTCTAATCTATTGATTTTTTGACCGTGTTTTTCAAGCTATTTGGGTTATGGGGGGCGGGGCGTGGAGTGGGTAAATTAAAGAATTTTTGAATAGAGATACAATGGAACAATTGGCTTGTCATAATATGGAGCCATGTGATCTTTGTCGATACCGAAAGTTATACTGATGAATCATTTTTATCTTGATAAAATCAAGCATCCCAGATTAGTGAAAGGATATAAGTTGGGCTAATACTGATATAATTGACTGACCATTGGAAGGAAACATCAACTGCTTTTGCTTTTCAAGTTTCTTTTTAATGTTTTTTTATGTCTATTACTTTAAATGTTTTACGAAGAACATCTTTCAGCTGTGGACATTTAGCGAAGCCAAATGTGGGCCCGCATTTTAGTGCCGGTGATGGGATTCGAGGTCCAAATTCGAACGCTGTACCGTTAGATCACCCCGGTAAGTTGATAGTATTACATTTTGTAACTTCATTCTCCAATTGTTTTTACTAGTAGTAACTCTAACAATGGATTTTATAGTGTAAGAATTGCTATATTTTATAATTTCAATTATTTTAATAGAAACTTTAAGTTACAATTAAAAATAAATTTATAGATTGTTGAGAAACCAAGATTAGAATATATAAGAGTTAAGTGCGTTCCTTTCTTGTTTACGCATGCGAAACTTGGACTCTCACCCAAACGGATACGCAAAAGCTTGCTCATTTTGAGCAAAGCTGTTTAAGATCTATATGGTTTCGCTCGTTGTCCTCCATTGAACGCACTCACTTAATAACTAGTAAAATATTTCGATAATTCCCAGATATTTGTCAGTCTCTTAACATTTATTGGCCACGTATCTCTAGCACAGTTAAAGAAAGACGATTAAAATGGATTGGCCATGTTTTACGTAGATCGCCCTCTCATCCAGCCAGAATAGCTATGGTAGCCCACCCATTACCCGGATGGAAAAGAAGGCCAGGCGGTCAACAGAAAATGTGGACAGACATTGTAGCATCCGAACTCAGTCCTTTTATTTATGCTAAGCACCCTCGTCCAAATGAATTATTTAAATGGGCGTCCGTTTGTTTACCCTATGCAGCCAACAGAAATTATTGGATGTATCGGGATGTAATTAACATTTAATGTCAGTACACCTCAAGTGTCGTTCTTTGAGTACACACTACAAAAGTTGACGTTTTTGCAGACGTTTTGGTTTTTGGACTACCCTGAGTGATAATAACCGGTGGGGGATATTTATCTCCGAGGATGATGATGATGATGAGAAACTCAACTGTAAGTGGTCCCAAATTCGGTTGGGGAAAAGAGAAGAGTTAGACGATAACATGTACAACTTGACTGTAGCAAAATGTAAAATGGGGACCGGGGAATTTTTGATATGTGCAATCTTAAAAACTATAAAAATGAAATGTACAATCCTGTCCCGTGCTCTTTAGAGCAAAACAGTTTTGCAATAAATTTGAAATAAAAAATAATGTCAGTTGGAGTGGCACAAATAGCTGCAAGCCGTTAAACGACTAATAGAAAAGTCCTTCTTTTAATTGAAAAACATAATTGCCTTTTGTTTGTTGTAAACAATACAACCACTTTCCTGTGACAAGGATTTGAAAAATGCCTACACAAAATCTCAATTTCCAATAATAGTAATATTCAATCTTTGCAAACGGTGGCGACGTCACAAGGATGCCTTCTACTAGCCAAGAAACTACATGGATCTCGAACAGCTTGGCTGCTCAAGGCGACCAATAATGCACGCGATAGGTGGCACTTACTTGTTCGCTAATGTAGTTCATCTGACTGATTAGAGCATTGGTATCAAAATTTTCTTTGTCATTTATTTTGGCCAAATGTTTTGATGCCCAACTGTCGAACATATTTTCACGTAGCCTTATCTGTATTTGGAACAAACAAAATTGTCAAAATGTTGAAAACAACAGACAATAATTGTAGTAAAGTCCTAGTGGAAGGAATGGTTCCCTTGCTAAACCGGTAGTAACGTAGCAGCATTTGAGGACACTGGGCAATTAGAATTTATCAGATTCATTATATATTAATAAAAAATTTCATGTAAAAGGTATGCACTGTTGATGATTCCAAATAATGGTGTGAAACAGCTGTGCAGTGTTCCTGGTTGACTGAAACTAAGTGAATTTATTATTCAGGTAAATCTGACAAATCTAATAAAAACCCTAAAAAATCCATTAATTATATCTGTTTGATTGTTTACAAATTACAGGCGTGCCGCTGCCTACTATTCCTTTCAATAATGTTCAAATTACAAAATATTCGAGATCATTTGAAAACGGCATCACTCTAAGGATAGTCATCAACTTTTCTCCATCCAAAGTTACGATCAAATGAAACTGCATGGAGGCTTTTCTAAGAAACTTATTCGAACCAAATCAATCCTCATTCACGCATCACCGATGACAATGGATAAGAAAAATGAGTTTTATTTTACGTTTGGCGTTTGCATACGTTTTGTCTAGTTATCTAAAAACGCAAACATAGTCTCTTTTCTGTCCATTTTCTTTCGAATAAATAATGTTGTTTATTTTTTGCATTTTTAAAGTCTATGTTTTAGTATTTTACGCTTTATCTAGCTTAATGATAATTTTATTTTTAAATAAATAAATAGGACATACAAATTAAATTTTTGGCTTTTTGTTTACATTCCCTAAAGTTTGACTTGGAGCACTACAATTTACACGTATTATTAAAATGTTGATTTTTAGAAGTGTGCTAACCGAATTCTAGTAAAAGATTATTTCCATATTTATAAGGCATAACAAACAATCGACTTTCACGCCTTAACAAGAGTAACAAACGTAGAAAAATAACGAAGTTTCTAGGTATCCTTGCGACGTTGCCACTGCTCGCAAAGATTGGCAAAGCCGCTTGACTTTTG
Source organism: Cardicola forsteri (assembly GCA_025895645.1). Lineage (NCBI taxonomy): Eukaryota > Metazoa > Platyhelminthes > Trematoda > Strigeidida > Aporocotylidae > Cardicola > Cardicola forsteri. The sequence goes on from JAKXYG010001177.1 coordinate 106,771, forward strand.
TCCAGGTTATCTCTCTCAGCCCAACAGCTACATATGGTATACGTATACCTTAAGATACCTTTTAATTATCCTGGATGTATGTTTGCACCTGCCCGCCGTAGCCCAGTTATACTGTGATGCATTTAAATCCTCCTGTTATTAGTCTAGATGCCTAGGGGCATCTAGTCCAGGATGCACCACAAGGAGAACAAACAGTAAGGAATATCACCATCATCGGAAATTAAAACTTTATAAACATTACTCAAATCATCAGAATCATCAGCATCCTTAAGAGATTATCTATCGACAGTTTTATTTTCTAGTTTCAAAGTGGCATTACATGCTTGCATAACTAGTCTATATTGGAAAGCACCTATCTAGGACGTTTTGCAACCTTGTATAAAGAAAAGAAATGAACTTGTCGTAAATAAAAGAAAGGTACACAAAATGGTTTTATAGAATAAAACAAAGATACTTGATTTTGAGCATTTTGGTATTCTCCATTTATCTTGGTCATTTGATCTTGCAACAATGCAATGTGACTTATCAAATCGGCTTCCCGTTGGCGCAAACGATTGATTTCTATAAGGCCGTTCAACTGTTTGCTTCCCTGGTTATCTAACGTCGTTCGGGTCTACAATAAAATAAAAATGGAGGAAAACAAAAAACCTACCTTTATTTACTAGAATACGTTTGACACATGGTGTACCAGGCAAAATTATAAAATTTTCAATTAATAAATTGCAATTTT
>JAKXYG010001177.1:112500-136315 GCA_025895645.1 Cardicola forsteri
AATGGAAAAAATGTTTGAAAACGTTTTTAGCATGGTAACATTTTACAATTTCTTTATCTGATAAAGCAATTAACGCTGTGGTGATCTTTGAGTATTCTCGCCATTGCTTGTCATTTTTGGCAGCTGGCTGAAAGCCGCTGCATATCTCAATATCATTAAATTACAGTTCCCATAGGTTAATTATACTGTTTCAACAAAACCCTATACAATGTCAATATCAATCCCTCCTTTACATAGTACTCGAGTACATGAGTACTGGTAACAAAATGATAATGACATGTTTATCGGAGCATCCATGTAAATATTGCCTTTTTATTCGAGGTTCACTTGATGCTGTTACTAGCACTCAATGGTAGAAGTGGAATTCCTACCTTGTTGTTTTTCAGTAATAAAGTAGTTTTCAACCGTTTAAAGAGAAAATTGCTGAAAAACACCTAGTAAAAAAACAATTGACCTTAATTATTACTTTTATTATTTAACTTAAATTTTGTTTTAAATAATTATAAGTCAACTATTGAAACCGACTTCAAAATTATTTTGCACGTGGGATTGATTTTTTATCAAATCGCGTTTGTAATCCATCTTAAGTTGCTTCATGGCCGCATCCATTTCTGCTATTTGCTGTCGACTTTGGTTCAACGTTTTTTCCAAATCGGCACTCTGTTCTTTTTCATCTTCTAACTGCATATATATATATATATATATATATATATATATATATATATATATATATATAAATTAATAAGTAAAAAAATATATTTGGTTAATTGCTACTACTTTGAATATTAGATGGAAAATATTTTTTATCAAGTAGACATTTTAGTGAAACCAAACAGGGTCCGCATTTAAAAAAAATTTTTTTATTTTAATTTTATGTTTTCTACTTTGAATGTTTTACGAGAAACATCTTTCAGCAGTGGACAATTGGCGAAGCCAAATGTGGGCCCGCATTTTAGTGCCGGCGATGGGATTCGAACCCATGTCCACCGAGGTCCGAATTCGAGCGCTGTACCGCTAGACCAAAATAATGACTTTGTGACTTAGTGACTTTGGTGGAAATTGAATTCATATCTACCCATATTCGATTCGAGCGCTCCGTTTTCAAAAAGCAACCTAACAAAATGTTTAAAAAATTTGGATTTAGCTACCAATATTATTAAATTGTTATTACAACATTTTATATTTTACCCTAGATACACTTTTTGCTCTATTAAACAATTTATTTGGAATTCTAATAATCCTAGTAGTACAGCGCTTGATTTAGACTTGGGTGGACATGGGTTTGAATTCTATTACCGGCACTAAAATGCGGGTCCGTCGTTCGGCTTCGCTAAAATATCCACTGCTGAGAGTAGCAAACATAAAATGCTAATGATCCTGAGGATTTGAGTAATGCTTATAGTCTCAATTTTCAATGATGGTGATATTCCTGACTGTTAGTCCTCCACGTAGTGCATCCTGGACTAGGTGCCATTAGGGATCTAGACTAATAACAGCAGGATCCGAGTGCACAGCGGTATAACTGGGATTCCGCTACGGCGGGTGGGTGCGAACATACACCCAGGATACTTAAAAGGTATCTAAAGGTATACGTATAACATATGTAGCCTTTGGGCTAAGGGAGATAACCCTGACAAAAAATCAGGCGGCCTCGTCAATCTTTGCAAACAGTGGCGACGTCACAAGGATGCCGTCTACCAGCCAAGAAACTTTGTTATTTTTCCACGTTTGTCTACGCTTGTCAAGCCATCGAAATCGATCGTTTGTTATGTCGTATAAATATGGGAAATAATGAAGAGGTGACCACGTCACCAACCAAAATGAAGAATGAAAAATTCCTCCCCCATGTAATGCATCCTGGACTAGGTGCACATATGCAGGAGTTACACGCTGCATGGAAATGTTGACAAAGCAATTGCATCAAGCAAAACTTTAAAAGTATATTTACTAGAATTTAGGTATTTCGGGTCTAGCACGATTTTTAGCTAACCCAAAAATATTATTTATTGCCTTAAATAATTTAATGGAATTAAAGTAACAATTTTAATAAAGTTGTAAACACTTAAGTTTTAAAAGTAAACATTTTAATTAATTCCTTAATATTTAACCGTTTATAAATAGCTTTAAAAATATTGTTTGGGGGTTTATTGTCTTATTGTTACAAAAACATTAACAATTGATTATTACGGTAAAAGTTAGGAAAAACCGTGTTTTAATGTGTAAAAAATGAAAACTGACTGCAACAACTTAGTTACTTGAATTATTTTACCACGATTGTTTAAATGCAACATTTTGTTAATAATATTAAGTTTGTAAATAGCAATTGTGCCAACCTTAGCACGAAGCATATCCAACTGTATTTCGGCAGCTGCTATATTTGATTTGTGTCGTTCAGCATTAATTTGTAGTTCTTTGATTTGATGATCTTTTTGAAAGGATTCGCGCATAATAGATTCAATTTGTTCGCGAAACAGAACGCATTGCTGATTGAGTCCGTTGCGTTCTTTTTCATGATTAACTAAAATATATTAAATAAGTACTATATACTTTTGTTTACTTATTTTTAAAAACTGTAATTGTAACGTCAAACTAAAACACCAATAACGTCAAAACATAATAATTACTTTTTATTAAATTTTATATATCTAAAAAATTGTTAAAAAGTATAAAATATTGTAAACCTTAAATTGAACAACATTTATTAAACCTTAATTATGCAAATTATATTTAAAATTAACTAACAACTTAAAATGTACACATTTAGTAAATATAATAATAATAATAATAATAATAATAATAGTAAATTTACTTATTTTATCTTTTAATTTGTTATTGTAGTTGTTAAGTTTTTGCTCCAATATATTGATGTGTGATTGTTTACGACTTAGTTCTACATTTTGATTATTAATTTCATCCTTTAATTGCTTTAATATTTAATAAAACATATTTTGAAACATTTATATATTTAAATTAATATAATAATCATAAACATAATTAGAAATGCATACATAGAACAAAATTTAGAAAATAAAATAAAATGCAATTTAAAAAATATCTATTTTATAAAATACTTTAAAAATTGTAATTATTATTAGACCCCCCCCCTAGAACTTTATAGTACATATTTTTTATTATTTTTATTATTATTATTATTATTAATAATTATATTATTAATTTAAATAAACCTTTGTTACCTACTATAAGGGTTTACAATTTTATGTAATTTGTATTTTTATAATAATTACAGTTAATATTTTGTAATTTTGTATCGTACTTCCCGAACTTGGATAAAACAAAAAAGTTATCAAGTTTACAACAATATACATAATCTTCTATAATTTTTTACCTAAATATTTTAATATTTTTTAAAACACGTAACTCAGTAGTTAAGGCACTATTCTAACACCAGATAGGGCGTGGGTTTAAGTTTATGTGTGTGTAAAACTTGAAAGATATGGGCTGCTGATGATTCCAAATAGGGATGAAACAGCTGTACAGTGCTCCTAGTTAATTTAAAAATTAAGTTGATTTATTGTTCAATTGCTCGTGAGTTGATGCGCGGGTCATACTACAGGTCCATTAGAACGTTATTCATCTTTTTTTCTTTTTTGAAAATTATTGCAGTGTTTTTACATTGTAATACGTAATTTGTTCTATTATTACTAATGTATATTTATAATTTTTGCTTGTCTTCTTTTTTTTTAATTTTTACTATCTATCTTAATTTTGTCTTAATTTTAAACTTTTTTCTGTGACTAATCCTTCTTTACCTGACCATCCATTTCATATTTCCCCTGAATCTTCCTGATATCATAAATAAATAGAACCGAAAACCAGAAAGAGCTTTGTTCCTACTCAATTAGTGTATCAACTTACAACCTCCTGTTACATCAAACGTATAATAATAATGAAGCCAATAAACTAAATATAAAATTAAATAGGATTTAATTATATAACAATAGAATATTATATTTGTATACTTACTAAAAATGTTTTATATAAAAAACAGCTAAACCAGATAGTTTAAATGTTTAGAAAAACTATAAAATTATAAAAAATTGATTTTACATTGAATAATAATAATAATAATTTTCAATTACAAATGTATATGTATATTTTTAAATAGATTTTTTAATTTATGTAATTGTAATGAAAACAAGTTAACGCATTAAAAGTTTAAATTAAACAGCAAATACTTTTGTTGTAACATGTCAACAAATAAAATAAATAATAATCATCTTTATAATATGTATTACTAAATACAAATAGCTTCAATTTTTTTGTATAAAATAATAAACAAACATAAATTTCATATAACTGTAAAATGTTTTTTAAACAATTACTGCTTACAAATACTATATATATATATATATATATATCAAACATTTACCAATTACAAAATTAATTAATAATTAAACTATTTTAATGTTTGAAAAAGATTGGAAAAAATAAATAATGCATTGTTGACACAAATACAATAGTTTACATAATATTTATTTTAATTAAACATTTGTTTTTAAGCAAAATAAAAAAATTAAAAAACCTCATTTTTTTTCTTCAATTCTGAAGCTTCACTTATAATTAAAGGTTGCATTTGTAAAGATTCAGATGCTTGACGTCTTATAAAATTGTTTTCTAATTCTAATAAATAAATTTGTTGTTGAAGACTTTTGACATATTCGTTCTCTAATTTCCACATTTTATTACAATTTTTGTTATAAGTACTTAAGTTAGGACAATTAAATATTTTTATTTACTCAGTATCATCGTTTGAATACAGAAAATTAGGATAATCAGTAACAGATTTTCTTAAATTTCTATTATTAAGTGTATCTGTTAAAACCGAATATACATAGTTTTTAAATTTTTACTTGATGGACGTGGAGAAGAGCTTTGTGATCTAAGACTATTTTTCCATTTTCCTGTACTTTTGTTTGACGCAGCGTTCAACATTTTAGTTAAAAACGTGGTAATTGTTGTTATAACAATTAATGTATCTTTAAACAAACGTTAAATTTATAGTTTACATAATTTTTAAAGATTAAGATTTTAAAATTTTAATTTATTGTGTTATTTTAAACACAAGTTAATTATTATTTTTATATTTTATAATAAAATAGTAAAATATTACTATTTTATTTGTATTATTTAATTTAAAATTACTACATATATGTAAAATTTATTAAAATATTTTTTTATATTTTTATTTTTATTCCAAAACCCTTTTGCTTTAAAGATACGCATGGGGCATCACAATAACAATTACAGTAAAAAACAACAACGTCTTATGATTGAAAAAAACATAAAAAAACAAAATTTTGCTACGTGTTGCAACATTTTACTAAACGTTTTGGTTGATTCTATAAAACATTTATTTTAATTAAATATCTTCAAATAGTTTTTAGTGAAGTTATCTTTTAGCATTTTCGATCTTTTATTCCAAAACCGTTTTTGCTGATCTTTTAGGGAGTAAACGTAGAATTTAGCTAAGTAATTTTCTTTGTTTAAATGAAATAATGTCATATAAAAAACGACAGTCAGTTGTTCTTATGAAATTATTATTTGAAATGTAATGGCGACATGTAATTTTTTAAATACTTCTAAAACACCGGCGATAAAAAATATTTATTATTTTATAAATCTTGTCTGTTCGCTTCCACGTTTCACTCTTATATATTGTTGTAGGAATAATTATTAATGAGTACAAATAAAGTTTTGTCTTTCAGTGGATGGCAAAACATGACCATGTTGATTTGAGTTTATGAAAGACTGACATTGCCTTTTCAAGTCTGACTTTAACATCAATTTCGATTTTTCCGGAATTAACAGTATTAATATTTTGTTCACTTATTTTGATGAACGAATAGTTGTTTAATTTCGTGCACAACATTTTCGTTTTTTAAACAACTATTCCGTAAACTAGTACAAGAGCTGATATCAATAGGACGTGTTGTCATATTTTACATCATTTCTGGGGTTTCACTGAATAAACCAATATCATCTACAAAGTTTAAATTTCTTAAGTTTTAATGGTTAAATTTGATACCATAAGATAAATTATTTATGGACCGACTCATATCAAAATCAATTACCAGAAAAAACAAAATTGTAACAAAATACATCCTTAACGTACTCCTGTGACAATCTTGAACATGACAGTGTGGCCACCTCCTGTTCGAATACAACAATTGGAATTTTACTATACCGAACGGTATTCTATAAAAGTTAACAGTTTTCCACAAAGACTCACAATAAACACTGTCAAAAGTTTTCAGAAAATCAGTAAAATTGATTGTAAGTAATTGTTAAAATTCATGACTTTGTTCAATAATGTTACGAAAAGTAATTTGTTTTCCAACACAACTTCTTCCTTTTTAAAAACCTACTTATTGTTCTTGAAGATGTTTAAAACAACAAGTCTTATTATTTAAAATAAATGATAGAATTTTGTCTTACTTAATTTAATAAACTTAAATATTTGTAGTGACAATGGTTTTATAAAATTGATTTAATAAAATATTATTTATTTTAAAAATGTTCGATTTTATAAATAAGGAAAATAAAATTAAAAAATTTTTATTTTTATTTTTAATCAATAAATGTTTTATTGGCTTCAAAAGTCATTTGCCAACACGATACCAAAAAATAAATACAATTGCTGAAAAACTCTGTGTGACAAAGTGCAACTTTGCGGTTTGAAAACCACTTATTCTTTAAAAAAAACTCAAAATGCTTAAAAAAATATTTTGCTAGAGACATATCCGGTGAGTAAGGTGAATGTAATAATATTTTATATCTAAAATCTTCTTCTGGCAATGATTTGGCAAGCATGTCGTGGAGTAAAATAGGTTTACATTAGTTGACGATTACTGGGTGTATGGTTTGCATCTTTTAATGCATATAATCTCTTTCCTCATAGTATGTGTTAGCAGTAACTGTTTTTCACTGTCGCAAAAAATGAATAATAAATAACCTTTTCAGTAATTCACTATACAGTTACCATAAGCTTTCTTTGTTGTAAAGGTTGTTTTAAACAGTGTCTGGCGGGCATCTAACCATTGTCCGGATCGTTTTATATTGTCATATTGTAGTTGTTTTTTATTACAAGTTACCAATCGATGCAAAAATTGATTGCTTCAGTTTTAATTAAATAGTGATTTGGAAATTTGTAAACGCTGCAATTTTCCGTTAACTCGTGTAGTATCCATTTGTTGAACATTTTCACTTTTCCATTCAAGTCTGCTATAATTCCTTAAATTGTTGTTCGTAAATTTTCTTCTATCAATATCTTTAGTTTAATTGCTGAAATTAATATTCTTTAAACATTGACATTTTCGTTTGAATGTGTCAACATTTTATATCGGTGGGAACGGCTACATAAACAAGCGTTCCCACCCGTTAAACACTTCCGTTTGTTTCCGGCTGTGATAATATCATAATTATAATCAATAAAAATAGTTTACCCCTGATCAAAACTTTTTGAATAAACGTCAAAGGGAAAAAAGAATAATCAATGGAAAAAATGTCATTATTATCTACTAATAGTAAATAAGTAGTGAGTTTTTTTAAAGTTAAATTGTCATGTAATTAAATTAAATGTTAATTTCTGTTATTTCCTGAATTTTTTAGTGTTTGATTTTGTTGTTGCTATTTCTCTTCTTTCAAGTGATCTAAGTAATCATTGTCGTAATGTGGATTAAATAAAAGTGTTATCAAAATACTGTGTGACACAATAGATATGATGCAATCTGTGCCTATTATTCCATCATAGTAACAGGTTGATCAATAGCAGAAATTGATAAGAGTTATTCATCCTGCTGTGAATATCAAAACATGAATAATAGGAGTATTGTCAACTATTTCTATGCCTAAAGTAAATAACTAATGCTATAAATGATGTCGGTTAAGTAAACAAAATGTAGGAATGAAAACATTACTTGAAGTATTTTAATTATAACTACTGTACAGAATTTACCGGGGTGGTCTAGCGGTACAGCGCTCTATTTAGACCTCGGTGGGCATGGGTTTGAATTCCACCACTATCACCAAAATGCCGACCCACGTTCGGCTTTGCTAAAATATCCACTGCTGAAAATGTTTCCCGTAAAACATTCAAAGTAGTAGACAACATTTTTTAAAAATGACAATACTTATATAAAATATTTTGCGGTTTTGCTCATTATTTAAAAAAATAGTTTTTATTATCGTTTAGATCTAGATAACCAAAGTGAATAAATTGAACATAATTTTCTAAAATTCTTAATAATACATATGTATATTTACCGACTGTAGATTGCAGTTCAAGTGTCACTGCAAGTCACATTAAATAAGAAATGAATGAACAAGGATTACTACTTAACATTCATCATATGAAATTAATGATTACGTAGGATTTTAGCACACATAATAATAAGAAGAAGAATCACATGACGGAATCAGGTGACATTATGATTAGCTTTGATTGGGATGATAATAGTGTATATTCCAATGCATTATTATTTTCACAGATGAATAAACACTAGAAACTATACTAGAGGCCTATACTTATTCGAAACTGGGACAGGATATGGTATTTTATATATAAATTCTATTTTCGTATACGTATTGCAGGTCTTAAATCTGAAGGTTATTATGTGAATCATGTGCATAGCCATAATGATATCTGATAACGCCCATTAAGGGACGAGACAAGGGAGTGGATTTTTTAACTAAAAATTTTAATTTACAATTCTTTGGTAAAGCATGATTACCTAAATAGTAAATGATTTTTTTTCAATTTACCGAACATGGAAGTTACAAACTGTTTAAATCGAATTTATCAAAAACTATCTGTACATAAATGAAATATTAATGCCTATGATGTGTTTGAACAATATATTATTGAGTACTTTTAATAAATACTACCATTTGTACAAAATGTTTTATCAATTTAATATTAATAATCCGATTACAAATGTTTGACACACTAAACGTTGTCAAAATCGAACCCATCAAAAGTTATTTTGATATTACTTTAATATCAATAGCTATTCTGATTTAGGGAAATATTTTCCTACATGTACTGTTCACGAACATGATACTCTAATTATTCAAGTAAAACCGAACTTGGTGCATTATAAATGTAGTCAATGAACTAAATATATATAATTGTATGCATTGAAAAGTGTTTGAGGTCACATAATGTGATATTGTTTGTTTAATTAAATCAAAGAAACGTGTTTTCAAAACACAATCGAATCACGTCTAAGATAACAAGAAGAAAATAAAATTTATATTACTGTAAATATGGGTAGATGATAAAACCAACCAAGTGAAAAAGAATTTTTTTAAATACACGTCGATGCATTCTTCTATCAAAAGGGAATTGCTTGACCTTGAAAATGTATATAAGGTGGAAAAACCAATATTTACATAGCACTATACGATTTGTATTGCGCCATCGTGCAAATTTGGTCACACTTTTTGAAACTTACGAGTAATTACACACTCACACAAAAGGTTATCTGAATCTTCTTTCGCAACTTTTTCCGTTGGTTGGTTTTTTCATCTACCGTAAATATCAATACAGGAGGAGGGTGAACTATTTTTATTTGTGTCGGTTTTACGTATTTCTCAATTTATACAAATGGTACTCAGCCATAATACTAACATCGGCAAAACTAACTGTTTTATATTTCTATCCGCTGTAATCCTAACGAAAATAGTAATGCTTCTTAAAGTTCATCACGGACTATAGAGTTTTATTTTTATCTCGTGCAGTGGTCACACTAATCAGAACATTTTATAACTTATACGACACACCAGCAGAACGCAGTCATTCACTGTTGACTGTGCTCCAGCCCTTCGCCGAGCACTCAAGGAAAAATTTTCTAGATGTGAGGTTAATTTATGTAATTTTTATGTTATCAGGGCTGTGAGCAAAAAGGTATGTCCTCTTTTATAATTTATAAATCAGTTACAAAATCCCAATGCTTTGAAGCTGTTTCGTGATTTGGCTAGGTGTCACTCAGTCAAGAGGTATGTTGAGTATAAGATTGCAATTGATTTAGTTTTGAAAGCATTGTAAATAACTTATGAATAAATCATTGGCATCTGTATTCAACGGTTATTTGCAAATGGTTATCTTTGAAGCACATGTGGATACCAGATTTCAAAACCCTATGTCTATCCTGTGAGCATTTAATAAAAACTCACAAAATGAATATTGTACATTGCGGTATAGAAACAATTTTATAATTTTTTTAGATCTATTAACTCACTGCTGTAGATGGACTAAGCAATATAGAAATACGAATGTGTGATTGTCAATGTTTTTCTAATTGTAGATGGATTAGTTATGCAATTAGAAAAACATTGACAATCACACATTTGTATTTCTATATTGCTTAGTCCATCTACAGCAGTGAGTTAATAGATCTAAAAAAATTAAAGAATATTATTATTAAAAATAACTCCGCCTAGTTTGGATCAGAAATGATTCAATCTAGCCTGGATAAAGGAGGAGGGTTTAAGCACAAGGTTAGCAACCTGGCATCTGTAAAAAATTTATATATATATATATATATATAATTAGAAATATATTTGATAATATATTGAATTGTTACGACTTTATCTTGAATGTAGTAAAGCTTGTGATGACCTTTTCTCTATTCTCGATTGATTAACATCCATCTCAAATTTATATTACATAGCTTTTCTGAAAGAGCCTTTCCCTTAATTATAGTGTTATAATGTAAAACCTCAATGCTCCTTTTATACAATGGGATGCCTTAGATAGTCTTTTTTGAAATAGAACTGATTAACTTTAGCATAGAACACGCCTTTTCGCAATACATCTGCTCCCCTACAAAACAAAAATAAGAAAATTTCTTTTTTGTTTTCATCTAGTTTTATTTAACCCTTCTTTTTTTAAACAAATTACATTTTACATTTACCACTATTGAAAAGGAGTAATCACTTTATTTTATTCTTTAAAGTGTATTTTCTTTCTGTGGTATACATAATATTCAGAGTTATGTTGTGACTGCAATTAGGAAGTTAAAAAGGTAAAGTTATATTGAAGGAAACCAATCTGACTAGATCGGACGAGAACCGGTGTTTTCAACGTGATATGGTCGCCTAGTTTGGATCAAGAATAAGTTAATCTAACCAGTTCCAAGCCTAGATAAAGGAGGAGGGTTAGAGTGCAAGGTTAACAACCTGACCTCTGTAAAAAATTATACTGCTATGGAAACTATAAGGGGACGCCATTCCGGCAAACAACAACAAAGAAGTGATCGCAGGTATCTGGATGACAGAGTTACACACAGATGACAGGGTTGAGTGAAAGCCGAAAGGGAGCTCAATCTTTAATGCCAGCAAGTTAACCAATGTTGGAACATGGAATGTGTGTACACTTTTTCGTAGTGGGTAATTAGAACAAATCCTTCAAAAAATGAAAAAGTACAAAATTAGATATTTAGTGTATTAGTAGGATGCTATGTAAAGGTCATGGACATTTTAAGAGTGGATATACATCAATTTTATATTCTGGATATAAAGACTATCATATTCAGGGAGTTGATATTATATTGAACAAAAACGCTGCTAAATCTATGATTGGATGGAAGCCCGTGAGTGACCTTATCATTTAGGCCAGATTCAACACTAGATTGGCAAAAGTAACAATTGTACAAGTCTACTGAGGACAACCAAAAATGTTTTTTACAATTAATTACAAAATTTGTTGGACAATGTTCTAAAAAGAGGCATCAAATTATTGATTGGTAATTTTAATGTGGACGCAAAAATATAACACACACTTATGGGTATTGATAGGTGCAATTTTACAATTTATTTAATTTACACAATATTTTTTATTTTACCAAATTTTGTTTTTGTTAAATTGACAAATTAACTTTTTTTAATTTTAGACAGATAATATTCTTTTTCAAAAATGTATTTTTTTTGCTATGCGCATATAAAAAAAATTTTGAAACACATTTGTACTTTTTTTAAATTAATACAAATAATAATTTTTCTATATAAATGAATAAAAAATAGGCGCGATCATGCCATTATGATTTTTAAGTATAGTAAAAAAACCTTTTTAGCTAAGCAAAAATTAAATAGATTTAAATCATTTTGATAAGTTTAATTTTGGTACATTATAAATCCAAATAATAAAGTATTAAAGAGATAACTTGGCAGCTAAAATCGTAAATTACGGATTTGATAATCTGTGGATAAAATGTAAAAAATACTTTTACTTACGTTTCAAATGAAACAATATTTTATTATTTTTAAATTGTAAAATGTTTACTACATTTAATCACTAAACATTTATTATTATTATTGATAGGTTTAAAAAAATAAAAAAATTTGGTGTAATATAACAATATCCATCAAGGACGTACAATATTAAACTTGTTAGTAACACCTATCGTACTGTTCGAATGTTCAAGCATACAATTATGTTTATTATAATGCGTTAAGCTGGTACGTTACAACATTCCTGAAACCAAATGAAAGCCTGCTTTTATTACTGGTAGAACAATTCAAACCGATGTTTATGGATTTATCGGGTTACTGCGACGAAGCGTTTTTCAATTTTAATGCTTGAACATATTGCAGCAACCAACAAAGTTGCCAGATTCAAGTTATTATTTACAAAAATAAACGTTTATCAACTTTCCGACTGTTTCATTCTAAACAATTGATTTGAACGAAATTGACATTTTCTTGTTTTCAAATAAGTTACACTTCGACAAAAATTGCAGTTAAACTAAAAGTTACACTTAAATTGTTAATTAAACAAATTGTGTAAACTCTATGAATTCATTACAACATTATAAACAGTTGAATGATGTTTTATCATGTGATTAACATGCGATTTAAAAAAACCCATGAAATTGCCTTCAAAATGAAAATATATCATGAATACATTGAAGTGAATAAGTTGAATTTTGAAATCAAATGTATTACAAATAAAAAAATAAATAAAGGTATGAAATAAGACTTGAATTTAAAAGTGTTTAAGCAAGATACTATTATTCACAAATTCATTTTTTATTCTAAGCACACTAAGATGTTTCAAGTGAAAAATTGCAATAATTAGCTACTTTAAACAGTACCAAATTTATTTATCTTTATCCATCTGCATGATTCATTAGATTATGGTTGGTATCTTATTAAATGATCGATTCCAATGGTTTGATAAGCGTAACAAACGTAAGAAAATAATAAATTTGCAATTTCTTCACTTGAGCATGTGTGTTCGTGCTTCAAATTCGGTTCGACTATAACATATTTATCGTTCTTCTGTTTAACCGTACTGGACAATTTAAATTTTTAATTCTACAAGAAATTACATAAAAATAAAGCTACTTGGTTTTACGAAGTCCGGTCTTTCAGATTCTCGCTTTTGGTAAAAAGTGCATATGTAAAAAACTTTCTTGTATGGAAATCCTTCAACTCCTCCATGATTTAGTTCAGATACACTATTGGTATTTGTTTTAAAAGCGTGAATAGCATTTTTCACCTCCTTCTAATTGGAATAACTACGTCCAGACCAGTCCGGTGCACCAACTAACGCCATTGCAAAATGGGGCGAGAGCAAAATATTTACATTAAATAGTGCTTAAAATATCCAATTACAACTTAACTAGAAAATAAACCAATCAGAGAACAAAACCCACATCCAATAAAATTTACTCAAATTTCGACCAATTAAAAACAACTAAAAATTGTATGACTTTCAACATTTACCCACTGTTTGCGAATATTGATAAGGCCGGTTGATATTTTGTCCAAATTATCTCCCTTAGTTTAACGACTACATATAGTACACGCATACACCTTAAAATACCTTTTTGATATACTCCAGTGCACTTGTACATGTTCTGTTACATTAGGAACTTGGATACACCTAGTCCGTGATTCACAACGTGAAGGTAACAGTTAGGATTATTACCACAATTGGAAATTAGATACCCAAATTGTTGGAATCATTAGTACTCTGAGCATGTAAGTGATAGCAACTAGTGCGCGCATTCCATTTAACCGGTAATTTGATTTTAATTTGTACTATCCCTGCATTTAAAAGTAAAGTTATTTTTATGGCAATATGGCAATTAAAACTTCATAAGCATAACCCACGTCTTCACGATTATTATCATTTCATGCACAGTTTATTATTATTATTATTAATAATAATAATAATAATAATAATATCTCACTAAAGATACATTTAGTGTAAAAAACACATTTTCACTATTAATAAAAATAAATAAATAACAAGAAAATTACAAAAGTAATAGTACAAATAATGGGAATAAAATGAAATCGAATGTCATATGATAATGAATAAAGATACGGTTTAAAATATGGTTTACAAATAATTCAAAATTATCATACTTTGAATGACTCATTATACAAGGCACATTAGTTCAACTAAATGCGTGGATGGAATGATTCCTATTTTAATAAATTTGCTAGAAGTTTAATTTTGTTTGGATAAGTATGGCAGACATGAGTATTTGTATTGATTATTTTTGGCTTTCATGAGCAGGATTTGAAATGTTTGGATACAAACTGGATCAATAATTCTTTAAAATAATTACAAATATAGATGAAAGAATAATTGCTAATGATACAATAAGTACAATTAAAAAAAACACAGGCCAAATGTAAATTATTTCATATAAATAATTGACAAGTTCTGGAGAAGCAACGATTGTTTTTTTGTAATACATTAGCGGCAAAATTGTATCTTTGACATATTTCAATTTTTTGTAATTTCTATTTTGACGCACGTCTGCGTTGACTTGCAAATAATGTTCCGATCGCAGCAGAGTCGACGTTTTGAAGTCGACAATGAATGAATTTTCAAAATGTTCTTCCGTATTCAAACCGTTGACGGCGTTTAAGTATTTGGAATTGGCCTACAATAAATTGGGTGTTTTTGGTGTGTAAATACAACGGTTAGTCTAATGTAATGTAGAAGAGAAAAAGTAAAAATATGTATTAATTAGTTCTTAAGTTACATCTTAGTAGCGTGTGTCAAACAAGGAGGAGAGAGGAAACAAAGGGCTATCAAATGAGACCAGATATTATATTTTTTTAACGATTTGTGCTATTTACAAAAATTTGTGCAAATTGAAAGCGTTTACTTTTTAGATCAATAATGTTTAAGAAAAGTGAAAGCTCATAATGTTAGCTTATAATATTATGTGCCGGGGTGGTCTAGCGGTACAGTGCTCGATTTGGACCTCGGTGGGCATGGGTTCGAATCTCACCACCGACACTGAATGCGGGCTCACGTTTGGTTTCACTAAAATGTTCACTGATATAACATGTCTCCCGTGCAACATTCAAAGTCACGTGAGGGCCTCATTTTGGTCATCCCTGCCTACACTGTATGTTTTTAACGACTTAGTTATTTGTGCCACGTGACAATTTTCATTATTATCATTATTTTACATTTATTACTTCAGCAGTGGACATTTTAGTGAAGACGAACGTGGGCCTGGTAGTGAGATTCGAACCCCGATGCCCACCGAGGTCCAAATCGAGCGCTCTACCGCTAAACCACCCCGGCACATTTATTTCAAAACTCTCTCGCATATGATTGGACATTGTATTTTTTGGCATTACAAATCGTCCATATCAAAGATTGAAACTCTATCAAGATTTCGCCAAACCCGACATTAAAATTATGCTTGCAATTGTTTACGGCAGTTTGCTAAAATGGCGTCCTCTTGTGGGGGTCGGGTTGCTAATTTTGTGCTCAAACCCTTCTTCTTTTTCAAATGAAACTTGGGAGCGGATGTAAGAAACCTGTTTCACCATGCAGACGTTTCGACTAACCGAAAAAGGGCTCATTATGAGTGCTGGTAGTGAGACTCAAACTGTTATGCCTGGGCGGATTAGCGTTCAAGTGAGCTGCTTATTATCGGAATACTTTGACTTACTATCCACTAGTCCCAGGATTCAAAAACAAGATCACAAAACAAGGTTTAAACCAGAATCCAAATTGCACATAACATATATACAAGAGTGAACTTGTTATCCACTCCACTGACTATCTGTCACACAATTGGGCTTCATTATAGGTTGCAAAATGTGTAAATTTAAAATTCAATTCATTAGTTGTCTAATGCTTTTAAACGTATTTTTTCTATTATTTTTGGGCGTTAAATTATTAACAAACGATAGGACTAGAAAAGCCATCAGGCGTTTACAATATGTAAAACGCTTGATGGTTACTTCAACACGATTGCAATGCGATTTTATGTCATGTAGGTCTTTACATCGATGGTTAGGTGTAGCTGAGTATCCATTTGAGCTTTACTACCAACGCTAAAAACTAGTTATTGTTTGTTAAAAACGGCTTCCAGTAAAATGTTTAAACAATGAAAAGGAAATAGACTTTACGCAATACTAATTTATAAATGTTCAAATTTCTAGAATAAACTTGTAGTATTTCAATGTTGTTTTGTGTTGTTTAAACCCAAAAAATGACCTTCAGTTAATGTCAGTTGTAAGATTCAAATTGTTGTTTACTATAGTCATAGGTTGATCTGTGCTTTTAAAATCCAATCACCGTTTTAACCACCTACATAGAATACAGTATTTAAAAATGTGGATAACTCGGCTTTTTGATCATCTAATCTGGATTTTGTGCTGTAAAGTTACACATTCTTTTATATTTAGACTATTTAAAATATTGTAATTTTAATTGTTGAACTTCAAAACCATTAATACGCCCCAGTGAATTGTTAGGCTTTTATTCTTCTACAGTGTGGACACCTTTTTACTGCTTAAATATTTTACGGAAACATTTGTCACCCAGAATGGAAAAGAGACGTGCATTTGACGGTGGTAGAAATTGAACCTATCTTCACTCAAATTGGAGTCGAACACTATACGACCCCGGCAATAAATGTTAAAATTGACAATAAGTAACATCAGTTGTCAAATTTTCCCATTTTTGAATTTGAATTTAACTAGTGAAAATGGTCACCTCTTTTCGATTGTTTCCAATTTTGTAAAACATATTACATAACCTCTACCATTGTTTTTAACTGAAAAAAGTATGAAAGTAATACTCTATATAGATGGTGATATTTGAAACATTTATGTCATGGTGCATCACCCATGCTAAATAGCCACCGTTATAATAAGATAATTATTAGGTTTCCTAAGTGTACACCAGAACAAAACCCCAAATGTATCGCTGTGTACTCCGTTGTCCAAGTCTAGGATGCACTAGATAGAGGTGAAAACTCGGGGTTATTAACATGATTGCAGTTATAGACAATAGGTTTTTAAATTCTCAAGATTGCCAGCGTTCTCCTACTTTATTCTACATGTTACCACTAAGTGTCTTATAATAAAACAACTGCTTACTTGATAAAAATGTGGCATAGAAGCAACCAGTGCGTAATTCGGAAAACAGGGTGATAAATCAATAACTCCAGTTTTGTAAACATCATCTGTTTGTTTGGATACATTTAATCCAAACGTATCGTTACTCATTACAAACTTCAAAGCGTTCAACGTATTTTCCACAAGCATTTCCACTCCTACATATTGTATATCTCGACACAAATGAAAATTGTAAATGTACGGCTTTGATTGGAGGTTTATCATAGGAGCAAATATCGATCCATCTGTACCTCGAATCTCATTGGTCAATTCCGATTTCCGGTTATTTCCTTGAATCAGCTGACCACGTGACTTGCAATTCCAACTACCATCTACAATAATGCGATTTTGATAGTCAATCTTTTCATTATTCTTATTTGTGGTAGTAGTAGGTACGTTGAACATATTTTTTTGACTAATCATTTGTAGCTGGACGTCTTCCAATCCCCATAGCCATTCTTTGACTGATATCGACCGTATTAAAGCACTTCGATAAATGATATCGGCAATATAATATTTCAATTCGCGTGGATGATTAAACCGTTTGGCTATATTTATGTGAGCCAAATTGATTTGAGTAAAATTATCATCTTCGGTGCATGTTGTACAAGACAACGTTGGGTTGAAATAATAATGACTAACTTGTCGGTACGACATATAACCGGAAGATGCGTTGCGTCGAATATTTTCTTTGTGTTCGACAACGTTGTAAACATAGGGCCCCATTCGTGTAACGTTGGGCAAATTGTATCCGTTTTGAAATTGATACGGATTGAGCAAATGGAAAAAGTAAAAAGTCAGCGTTACGTTCGATTGGGGTCTGTGCCATTCTCGAAATAGTGTCGATGAATCGGATGCAATACTGGTTAAACGGATTAGGACGTGGATAACAATCCAATGATAAAAGATCAAAATGACGACAATTAAGCCCGATATAGAAGAAAGAATGGCAATGGCTGTAATTTTCTTTTGCCACAGCACATGCCTCAGATAGTTAATTTGATTTTTATGTTTTGTGTAGATGCAATGCAATATATACATAGCGCTGTGAGGGAAGATCTACGAAAGACACATCCAATTGAGCAATTATGTTCATTGGCATTTAAATACAACATAAAATATTTGTTTTAATTGTTTATATATATATATATATATATATATATATATATATATACTTAATTTCGTAGTCAAAACCAAGGAGTGCTGTAGCTTCATATAGATATAATTAGAAATAAACTGATCCTAAGCTTTGATTTAAGGAGAAAGGCATTTAGCAGTATACAAGCCCACAACAAAACGTTTATGGTCGGAATACTTCAAATTGGCTTGATAAATGCTCTTATAATCCATGCTTGAGTTGTATGGGAAAATTATCAAGGTTATTTAGTCACGAACGGGTCAAATTAAAGTAGTAAGTCCAACAAAGAAGTGTGGAATGGCATTCCATAGTGTTAGGTAGTGTTAGGACGACACCGAACTACGAACAATAAGTAAACCAGCCAACCAATCATTGTTAGATCAGGATAAAGACAAACATAGTCAAAGTTTTGGCATAATAAGTAGCTCGCCGTAACGTCAGTCCATCTAGCATCCAGGCACAATACGTAATATAATTATTAGATCACTAACAAACAGAAAGAGAAAATTTCAAGGTTATAAATAGAAAAAGATAAATATCTACACTGGCAAGAAAAGAGGGAAGAAGTATAATACCTCACTGAAAGACATAAGCTGCTATTGGGAATTTGGGAAAAAGTGGAGTTGTTATCAACTTATTCATTTGGACATGAAAAAAAAGAGATGACTAAGAACGTAAGAATGGAAGACACATATTTCAATGTTACAGTGCAATCTACTTCAAGCAGGATTAATAAAGATGGATTCTGGATAGATGCAAAAAGGAAAACTTGCAACATATTTCAAACAAAGAAAGTACTACTTGGAGCATAATATAATTTAGGAAAGATGTTGAGAAATGTTATAGTAGTTGAGGTAATTCGAAATGTCAATTCAGAGAACAAAATAATTTCGGATTGTAGTTTTATAAAACATGGTTTTAGCTGGCACTTTTTAAATTAAGAGAAGAAGTATCAAGTACGGACCTATTATATTCATAGAAGAGAAGAGTAAATTGACTTTTAAGCATAAAACTTGAAATTGGTGACAAACAGTCGAGTGATAAATGTGAAGGATGTAAACACACAATGCTTGTTGCGTTAATAGAATTAAATTTTAAAAATAAACAGAATGAAGTGAAATAGAAATGAGAAAATAAAAAATTAAAGGTAGTAAAAATTGGAAAGTAAAACAATTTAAAAAATGGATGTCCTTGAATAGAGAGCAACAATGGAAGACAGAAATCCCAAAAGGTAATATGAAATTAATTATCTCCGGTGGTTAAATATGAACATCCAACAGGTCGTTAAAGAAAAATAGGATACATCAGGAATGGAAAACAACAAAATGTAACATTGAATAGAAAAACATTACAAAGGCGTCTGTGGAGGAGCTAGGATTACATTGAGGGAAAAAACAGTAGAAAGGGAATATTGGTAATAAAAGGAATAATTCTAAAACAATGGGAAAAATAAAAAAGATGGGATGTTTGGGTAGTTGAGGTGATTAGAGCTCTAAACTTGAACCTTGTGGGCACGTGTTCGAGTCCCATCGTCGACAACCAATGAGGACCCTGGTGTGGCTTCGCTGACTGTTTTAGATAAACATTAAAGCAGTGAAAATTAAAAATAATTAAAATTGAGCAGTAGTATAACTAAAGGCGAATACGTAATAAAAATCAAGATACAGTTGAAAAAGCGAAGAAGTGATTTAGTTTTGAAAATAGTGATGACAATGCCCTTAAACATCTGACTTATGTAAAGCATAGAATAGAAAATAATAAATAGTCCCAGCGCAAAAATAGATAATGAAGAAACAATGGAAAATGTGTTTTCAAACTGTGGTAAATGAAAAACACTTTTTATAAGATAATAACTGAAGATGGAACACTCAATTGAGGAGTAACAAAAAGAAATATCTTGGAAATGCGTTGGGAAGGACAATGAACGAAAAATTATTAAAACTAAACGGAATACCAATTGAGACCTTTAAATGTTTGGAATTCTTGAAGCTGACAAATGAAGTAAGTTTATAAAGTTGATACGTAATGAATAGGGAATGCTTGACGAGTAGAGAAAATGTGTTACAACAGCATGTTGCGAGGAGAATGGAAATATTAAAGACTATGGTAATGAGAGAGGTAGAAAGTTTATGTAACACACATCTTACATCTTTGGAACATAATTATTAGTACAAACATATGCGATCAAACAGTCTCATTGGACATTTGGACAATTTGGTTTTACGTGTGGGTAAAGAACACACGTTGTTAATTTTGTTGTCCAAACAACCAGGAGAAACAAATTAGACTTGATATAATAAGGTCACAAGGCAGGAACTGTGGAAAGTATGAGAGTAAAGTGTGCTACAAAAGAAACGTGAGAATTGTACAAGAATAGCACATATATTTACAGAGGCTAAATTGTGCCCTGTCAAAATTGATACATTTAAATTGATTGCCTTTCCTCACATCACTAAAGCATATTAGGCACATCAATATTTTACTAAAATAGCCATTAAACATCACTTTAGCAATTCTAATAATTGGAATAATAAATACATTTTTTTACAAATAGCATTATCAAATTCTCGCTTAGATAAAAAAAACCCTAAATTTACATATTTCGATACGATAAAAATACTACTACATTTCTTGCTTAAAAATAAATAATATTATAAAATATGCACATATATACATTATTGATATCACCAATTTTTAAATTTTAGTACTTTAAAAGATAAGCATGGTTTTTTATAACTTCTTTTAAACGCTTTGGAAAGGAATCAACCAAATTATTGATATACTCTTGTGGGATTCGATTTTCCAACACATAATCAATTTTTCTTTGAGCGTGCCGTGATTTTCTATCCAATTCACCTCTCGTCTGGTAAATGATAAAACCAACCAAGGGAAAAAGAATTAAAAGAAATCCTATTGGTCAACTTCCGTGAGTGAGTGTAAGTCACGTTGATGCATTCTTCTATCAATAGAGGATTATTTGACCTTAAAAATGTATATAAGGTGGAAAAATCAATATTTACATAGCACTATACGATTTGTATTGCGTCATCGTGCAAATTTGATCACACTTTTTGAAACTTTTCCAACTTGCGAGTAATCACACTCATACAAAAAGCTATCCGACTCTTATTGGCTCCTTCTTTTCCAACCTTTTCCCATGAGTTGGTTTCATCATCGACCGGTAGCATATACGTATGTTTAAAAATCCAAGATGAAGAATTGCCAAGAATAAAAAAGCTTAAATTTTATGGTTATCACTAGAACAAAACAGAGATTTTGATATGTAAATAGTTTTCGATAAAAAATACAGACTAGATAGTATAACGGGAGCAAACTTACACAATAGACGTAACAGGAAGGATAGAGGACAAACTTTGTACAACTTTAGTAAGATTGGCCATAATTTACTGATCCAAAACGTGCGTATTACAAAAGCCCCCTTAAAAATGGACTTGGTAGAGATGATAATAATTTGACAGTTCTTGGAAGTGTCTAGCATGAACAAAATAATCAATGATGCTACTAGGGAAAAAATAAAAATATTAAAGCTTCTTTTTTAAAAAAATGTTAGAAAGAAATATATTGTGTAAATTGTGACAAAAAGTTATTTTTCTCATTTTTATTAACCGTGATTATTTTGTACTTACCATATATAGCAGTTTGTTTATTAGATTTAGCATGAATAATTCTGTAAAAAATACACTGTAATGTTTTGTTATACCCAAGAAGGAATGTAGCATGTTGATATTTTTAGGCACCAGTATATATTTTACTGTTCTCATATCGCCTGAATCAGTCTTTGGTAAATTTTCGTTAAAAATAAATCCTACGCAATTTACTAATTATATATTTTGGAAAGTAACATTTTGTTTGATACTCAGGCCTAATTACATGTCTCAAAACCAGTGTTTTGTATGTTTTAGTCATGATAATATTTATAAAAGTATATGCTGTTGAATTACATATTTTACCTAGTATTGTGTCCATATTGTGTTTAAAACGTGATCGGTCTTGTTAATATAAAATGATGTTCAAGTGTATTACAATAATGATCGATGTGTTTTAGCTGATAAAAATATTTTCATAATTTAAAGATATGCTTTTAACTATGAGTTGGCAGATGCAGTACATTTGATCCGTTTGCAATTCTTTTTTGAACTTAGTTAAACAATTATTTTACGGATCAATGGAGAATGTTAATGATCCTGAGGATATTATCAATAATGGTAATATTCCTAACTGTTTGTCCTCCACGTGGTGCATCCTGGTTCCCCTCGGCATTTAGACTAATAACAGCAGGGTTCGAGTGCAAAATGGTATAACTGGGCTTCCGCTGCGGCGGGTGGGTGCGAACATACACCCAGGATACTTAAAAGATATCTTGATGTATACAATATGTAGCTGCTGAGCTAAGAGAGATAATCCTGACAAAATAAAGCTGCCTCGTCAATCTTTGCGAATAGTGGCGACGTCATAAGGCATCGAAACTAATAACAGCAGGGTTCGAGTGCAAAACGGTATAACTGGCCTTCTGCTACGACGGATGGGCGCAATTATACATCCAGGATAGCTAAAAGGTATCTTAAGGTTTATGTATACCATATGTAGCCCTTGGGTTAAGGGAGATAATCCTAACAAAAAATCAGGTGACTTCGTCAATCTTTGCAAATAGTGGCGACGTCACGAGGATGCCGTCTACCAGCAAAAAAAACATCATTATTTTTTCATATTTGTTACGTTTATCAAACTGTTAAAGTCGATGGTTTAATATAACGTACAAATATAAAAATAATGAGGAGGTGACCATGTCACCAAAAATAATAAATTAAACTAAATTTGAAAACGTTTTTTTTTATTAAAATCATTTGGGTTAGGGAATTGCAGATGAAAAGTCTGTCGACAAAAGCTCAGGCCGCGTTAATAAGTCAGAGACGAACTGGCTAATATGGTTAATATATGGGCTACAAGGTTATTAAGTTGAACATGAACTCATACTAGAAAGCTTTATTTAAAGTTCGATTAATTGATACAAATCTACTAACGAGTTATTAAACTTTTTTTAAAATAAAGCAAATTAGTTTAAAATTAAAAAAAACCATATTGAATAAAAAAAACATTGGTGATATCTGTTTTGTATATATGTACATATTTCATAATACAATTTATTTTTAAGCAAATAATGTAGTAGTATTTTAATGTTGTCGAAATGTGTAAATTCTGGGTTTTTAGTCTAAGCGGGAATTTGGTAATGCTATTTGTAAAAAAGAAATA
>JAKXYG010000108.1:0-5000 GCA_025895645.1 Cardicola forsteri
ATTTTATAAATTTTATAAACTTACCTTAATTAATAGAAATGTTACATATAAACTTCCTATACCTCTAATAATTAAAAAATGTAAATAGAAAATATTTATTATTTAAACTTAACTATATTTAAATTAATAAATACAATATGTGATGTTGTTATATGTCTATGTTAAATACAATTTAATTTTAACTAAATGTTTTTATTTTATAAGTAAATGTTTGCATTTAATTATTTTATAAAATAATTTAAGATTACAACTCATTATACAATAATATAATTTAAAATAAAGTACACAAAGTAATGTAGATTATAATTTTAGTTAAGAAAATTAAGAATTATATATTTTAATTAAAATTAAAATATGTAATGCATATAATATAAGTGTATGTAAAATACACTTTGTTCTTAAATTAAAAAAAAAATTTAAAAATATTTTAATACATATTTGGACATACTCTTTAATACATAACATTGACTTTGATTTTATATATTTTTATACAGTTTGAAGTAGTTAATACATTGTAAACATATACTTCTAACATATAAATAAACAGCTTAAATATTTTTTAATATACTTTTTTTAAATGTACAAATTTACTTTAAGTACAAAATACATAATGGTAACAATAAATGTTGTTTTTTATTATTATTATCATCATTATTATTTTGCTTTAAACATAAACAATTACAACAAATAACAATAACAACAAATTTTTGTAATTAAAAAAAACATAAGATAACAAAATGTTTTTCTGTATGTGAACAAAAATTTTCAATAAACACTGTCAAAAGCTTTTTATAAAATTAATAAAATTAATTGCAAATAAAAGCTAAAATTTATTATTTTTTTTCTACTCTAAATACCTGTTTATGTTTTTAATGATGGTAATCCACCGCATTCCTTAAACAATTTAAAATTATTTTGCAATTGTTTAGACTTGCAATTATGTGGAACTTATTTATTTTGTTATTAAATAAATTAGCAAACTAAATAAAACCACGTTTCTGTTTAAGTACTACTGCAGTTATCTTGTTAATTTTTTTTGTTTTATTGTTTTTTAACGTTTGAATTTTATAAATTATTTTAGTTACAAAAATGTTTTTAATAAATATTTCTTGATTTTGAGTTATGCCATCATCATTATCAAAATCTATAAATATACTTAGCATGAGTTGATTAAGTATTTTGTTAAAACGTCCTACCCATTCAGATAATTATTTGTTAAAATTTATTGACCATGTTTTTCTTTGATTGAAACAAAAGTGTTTTTTACCTCCTAACAATTGTTTTGCAATTTTATACAGTGTCTTTAAATTATTTTTGCTTCTGCTTTATTTAATTATTTGCATAAGCTTTTTAACCAATCATTCTTATTTCTGCGCTAGCTTTTTTAAACTGTTTATTTAAAGTTTTATATTTATTATTAAATATATTCCAAATAATAGTAATATTAAATTAATTTTTATTTAATTTTTTATTTTTTTAAGATTAATTGCATTTTAGGAAACTGATAAAATTTTTTTTTTTTTGTAGAACAACATTGTCTACCCAGCACATTTGATGCACAGTTTGTAATTGTTTTATTAAACAATTTTTATTAATTATTAGACTTTTCTACTTTTTTCAGATTTTAAAATATATAAGAATTGTTAAATTGGTTTTAAATATTTGGTTACTTAAATTTTATACACAAAAATAAAAATTATTGTTTTGTGGTTTCTATTTTTTAAAATTTTAAACAACATTTTTAAACATCAATTTTATAATCAGAATTTTTTTTTCTATTAAAAGATGCACATGCATCTTTTAAAAAAAATTACCATTGTGTGTTGTTACAAATTTAGTCAATTTAGTTTATAGTTTTATCGTGGAGAAAAGTGCACATTTTTTTGCGTTTAACTTTGTGAACAAAAGATGTGTTGCTAAAACTGAATCAACAATAATTGTTTAGCGTCAACAGTTTACAACCATTATTATTTATCTTGTCAGCATAGCCATGTAATCCAACAGTTAAAAATACTAAGATCTGTTTTTGTTTAATTTTGCATTAAAATCAGAGCTCAATATTTTAATGTCTTTCCTTGGTATATTATTAAACAAAATTTGTAATTGATCATAAACAATATCTTTTTGGTTTTTGTAAGTAGCCTTAGTACGGGCATAGACTTGCACAATTGTTATTTTTGCAAATCTGGTGTTGAATCTAGCTGAGGTGATACGGTTGCTCACAGGTTTTCAACATAATACCAACTCCATTAATATAATATTCTTTATGTCCAGAATATAAAATTGATGTATTTTTACTCTTAAAATGACCTTGGCTTTTTTATTGCATTTTGTTAATACCCAAAATATCTAAGTTGTATTTTTTTAATTTTTTGAGGACTTGTTTTATTTTTCTAGTACAAACTAATGTAAGCACGTTTTATGTCCCAACACTGGTTAAGGTTTTAGCATTAAATATTTTGCAAATTAAAAATTAACTTTGTTATACAATTACATACAATTATTTTTTTCCTTTTGTTTACCGGAATGGTGTCCTTTTATTGTTTTTGTAGCAGTTTAAATTTTTACAAAACTCTTTTGCTTTATCCAGGCTTGTGACTGGTCAAATTAAATTATTTATAATTTTAAATAGATTGAGTTGCTTTAACAATATTAAATTAAAAAATAATTACCTAAAAATAACTAATTCATACAAACAATTTTTTTAAACGTAATTTTAATTTGGTTTAAAATATTTGAAATATATGCTTGTATTTGTGCATTGATAACATTTATTATATTTAAACAATACTAAAGACAAAATTATAAAACATGTATTTGTAAATGTATATGTATAATTTAAGTTATGTAGTACATTTGTATATTTATTATTACATGTCTATGGTTACAAATAAATATTTTTGTTTAACAAACGTATTTTAAAATTTGGTAAATATTATTTTATTAATTATTTTTAAAACAAAATATTTTTCTGCATTTTTAAAATTTTATTATAATGTTTGCTTATTAAACTATAGGAATTGAGTTATATATCATTGTTCATTTATGTTATATTATATTATTATATTGTGTTAATTAGTGCGTTTTAGTATATGAAAAAAATGTAAAAAATCATTTTTTTGTTAATTAGCATTAACTATTACTTTTGTTAATTAAACATTTTTATTTTTAATATTAAACATTTTAACAATTAAAATGTTTTTAAAGTGTTTTTTAATTAATTATTAATATTTGTTTATTTTAATTTAAAAATATACCACATTAAAAATTTTAAACAAAATATTAATAATAAAAATTATAATTAATATAATATTATCTGTAATAAAAAATAATATTTTTATATGATTGTCATAAAATTGTCACAAAAATAAAAAAATGTTACATTATTAAAATTAAATTTTTTTTATAGTATTCAACATTAATTCCAACAATTGGTAAATAGTGATGTCAATAACATTACAAATTGAGTATTGACAATTTTAAAATTCAGCAGGATTCGACTTTACACTTTAACAATTATTAAGTTGTAAAATTTAAACGTTAACGGTTTGCAGTATCAAAAGTTTACAATACACAAAGCATTACGTTTTTAAACTTTAAATGCTATTAGGTATTGAACTGTAAAATTTTACTAAAATTTAAGCTTTAATTTTTTAGATTTAACTTAATACGAATAATTATAAACATCTTTCGCTAATTTTAAATAAACACTCTTGTGTAATTTAAACTATTGTTTTGTAATTTACTATTACAAAAATAATTTAAATTTACGTACCAATACTGTTTACCAACAGAAAATACAAAACGTGACAATACTCAAAAAAATAAAATCACAGTAACTTATAATACATTTAAATAAGAAAAAAGATACACCTTAAAACAAATTTCAAATAATGTTAAAATTGTTTAAATGTACAACAGTACAAAAAATTACAAATAAAAATAAAACTTAATAAAATAATAATTTTTTGCTTACAGCAACACAGTTGATTTTACATATTTTGTAGATATTAATATATATTTCTGCACATTAATTTTAAAAAATAACGTACATTTTTACTTAACAAAACACACATGTAATTACTATATTTTTTTACTTTGTTCTAAACAAATAAATAATTTTTGTAAAAACATGTTTAACTTTAACATTATATATATATATATATAATATGTAATAATGTAATATAACTCCGCCTAGTTTGGATTAGAAACAATTCAATCTTAAGCAGTGTTGAAACATTGAATGTGCGCACACTTTTTTGTATTGGACAGTTAAAACAAGTTCTTCGAGAAATGAAAAAACACAACTTGAATATTTTGGGTATTAGTGAAATGCGATGAAAAGGCCAAGGTTATTTTAGGAGTGTAGATACATCAATTTTATATTCTGGATATGAAGAATATTATATTAATGGAGTTGGTATTATGTTGAGTAAAAATGCTGTTAAAGCTATAATTGGATGGAAACCTGTGAGCGACCGTATCACTTCAGCTAGATTCAACACCAAATTTGCAAAAGTAACAATTGTGTAATAATTGTGCTACTGAGAAGAACCAAAAAGATATTGTTTATAATCAATTACAAAATTTGTTAGATAATGTGCCAAGAAGAAACATCAAAATTTTGATCGGTAATTTTAATAAAAAATTGAACAAAGACAGATCTGGGTACTTCTCAAATGTTGGACCACATGGCTATGCTGATATCATAAATATTAGTTGTTATAGGTTGTTGACGCTAAACAATCATTGTGGAATGAGTGTTGACAACACTTTTTTTGCTTACAAAAATATACACAAGACAACGTGGGTTTTTTCAGATGGAATTACGTTTGTATTAGCACAAAATGGCAATCTTTATTCCAAGATGTACGTGCATATCGCGGTACAAATGTTGGTTTTAATCACAATTTTGTTGTTAACAAATTTAGTTTAAAATTAAAGACAATAAAAACCACAAAAATTACATCTATTTTCGTGTGAGAAGCTTAAACAGTCAA
>JAKXYG010000108.1:10000-33591 GCA_025895645.1 Cardicola forsteri
TAAATTATTGTTTTAATTATTAAACAGAATTATATACATTTAACTTATGTAATTTAAAAATTAAACTAATTTTACAGTAAAAATTTATAAAAGACTAGTTATTTCGAATAAAAGATAAAAATGTATTATATATATAAATATTTGTTTGTTTTTATAATTGTTAAATGTTACAATATTTACGTTAATTTTAATTATTTTCTGTAATAAATCCTGTTTTACATTACAATTTATTCTATATTGTCCGTAAAAAATTTAAGGCAATTTAAAAACTATGTAATAAATAGCATTTTTACTTAATTATATTATAAACAGCTTTAAATCTTAAATTTAAATTGTGTTGTTTGCTTGTTATCTTTACATAAACGTATTCAAATTTATACAATAACTTTAAAAATACATAAAACATTGTATTATAAGAAGTTAAAATATTACTGTACTGATATTAACATTATTAAAAACTGGATTTATTCACAATAATATTTTATAATATATTGAACACTTATATCTATATTATTTGTAAAAACACATTGCATTTATAATTTAAATTATTTGCTTAAGCAAATAAACATAATATAACTTTTTGTTTATCAAAATAAAAAAAAACATTTATGGTTTAAATTAGTTTTTTATTGATTAAAAAACATAGATATGTAAAAATGTTATCTATTTTGTAACTTAAACAATTTATGTAACGTTTTGCTTTATTTATAATTTTATTTTAAAATTAATACTTTTTAGGTATTAATAAGATTTTTTTAAATTTGTTTTTTTAACATAAATGAAATGTATATATATTACAATTATATAAACATTTACACTAATTATAACCAACAGTTTTTTGTATTAGTCATACTCAAAATAACAACAATTACCTTTAATAAACATACTTATAAAATAATAAAAAATTCCAAAGTTAAATAAAATTCAAAATCGTGTTAAACTTGCTTAAACTTTACAAATATTTGTCTTAAACGATTTATGTTAAATAATTTAAAAAATATTTTAACAAAATATAAATGTGAATATTTTTATACAATTATTATATTTTATTTTAAAAAATAACATTAAAAAATAATAATGTAACAAATTTAAGATAACGTTTTATTAATTGCTTTTGTAAATTAAACATATATATATATATATATATTTAAAACTATTTAACCAGAAATAATTAAGATTTAGTCAGTGAATTACCGGAATATAGATTGCGCATTTAACAAATATTTATAATAGGTAAACATGTTGTTATAGTAAAGCTGTACAATAATTTATTTTAAATACAAAATTATAGAAAATTACTTAAAAGTCAATATAATATTTTTTTAAAATAAATATAAAAATATTGCATATTGCTTTTATAATATTTTAGATAATGATTAGTTCTTATCATGAAATATTATATACTCAACAAATATTGTCTACTCAATTTTGCATGGAATATGCCGATTGCATATTTGTTGGCAATTCTATAATATCATTTTGTATATTAACAATAATATTTATTTAAAATTGTTTAAAATAATTTTTGTAAAAATGTTTGTTGCACAACATCAGTAATATACATATGTATATACTGAAACATTTGTTTTTTAAAAATTTTGTTTTGGCTAAAGTTGCACATTCAAATTTTATTATAAAATTGTTGTAGTTAAACACATTTAAAAAAAATTATACAATGTAGTACATTTATAGTTTAAGTTTATTAGTTACAAATATATAATATTGTAGTATATATATACGGTTAGTTTAAAACAGTAATGATTTAATTTAAGCAGTTCTAAGTTTTAAATGAGGAAAAGGGTTTAAGCGTATAGTTACAAAAATATATATAAAAAAAGACAATATATTTTATTAATTAAAAAAAATTAATTAATTTCAGAAAAAATAAAATAAAAGGAGATCAATCTAACAATATTGTTATTTGAAAGAATATTAATAATAAATATAAAACTTTAGATAAACAAGTTAACAATTGCTGCCGCAAAAATAAAAATGATTGATTAAAAAATCTATTAATGATATGTCTGTAACTAAAATGATACGCGCAATTAAAAGGTAAAAAATCAATAAAGAAAAATTGTAGAAATGCTCAAAAATAAATGTGATGTTAATTTAAAGCCAGATGTAAAGAAGTAAAAATAGTAGATTGGAAAAACTTAGATTAATCTATTTGTAAAAATCTAATAAAAATAATATTTTTATGGGATTAAACAAAACGCTTGGTAAAATTTTTAAATGCGTAAAAAACTTTTGTTTTTTATATATTTTTAATTATGAGTTTTTGTTGTTGTTTTTTATTTTATTGCCCTACTAAAATAATACCTGTCAAAATAAACACATTAAAATTAAATGATTTTCTTTACATCACTTAAGCATATTAGGCACATCAACATTGCACTAAAATAAGCATTAAACATCACACAAGCAATACAAATATTCAAAACACTAAAAATATTTCTTTTTTGTAAATAGCATTATCAAATTTCCGCTTAGACCAAAAACGCAGAATTTACACATTTCCACAACATAAAAATACTACTACATTATTTGCTTAAAAATAAATTTTATATTATGTAATATATACATATATACAAAACAGACATTACCAATTGTCAAAGTTAATAGTTTAGAAAATAGTCACGGTTTTTTATAACTTTTTTTAACCGTTTCGGATAAGAATCAATTAAATTATTAATAAAATCTTGTAAAATTTAATTGTCCATCACATAATTAATTTTTTCCTTGAGTGTACCTCAATTTTCCATCTTATTTACCTCTCGTTTAAGATAACTAAAACATTTTTCAATTACATTGAGATCTGGGCCGTATGGAGGTAATTGAACAAAGCTCAGTTTTTTGCTATTTAAAGAATCCTTGGTCTAAACAATAAAACAATTTGTTAATTTTTAGATTATAATAAAAACCGAGTTACCTTTTTTAATGTATGCACTGCAGCATTATCTTGAACAACCACTAAATGTCCTGAAGCATTTTGTCGTAGTTAAAATTTAAAAAATTCTTTAAATATAGCTACAAATTTTAAATTGTTTAAATAACTACATGTTTTGCTCCATTTTGGTAGTTGCCTGTACCTGATTTCAAAAAATCCATAAAGACATAATAGATGCGCAACCTTTTTAACAATGCAATTGTTATCTTAAAAAAAATCGGGACTACAGATGACCGTAGACTGCATTGCTCATGGTTCATATTTTTAAGCACACTCGTTTGTAAAAACATTAATTTCCAAAAACATAATGGACGATTTTTATGTTTTGGCAAATTCCACACGTTTTATTTTATGTTCTGTAGTTAAAGAAACCTTTTTTAGCGTTTTCCTTAACTGCAGATTGGCCGATTTAATCCGATTACAGATAAATGAATATACAAAATTGGGTACTTTTTTATTTTATTTGTTGAATAGGTTTCATTATGTTTTTTTGGTTTGATGATAATAAAAGTATCATCCCGTTTACTCATTGATGGTGCAGGTACTATTTCTGCTGTTTATTGACATGTATAATCCTTTAACACATAGTATACAGTTCTTGTACTTATATAAAATAAATCCGCTATTTGTTTAATAGTCAAACCTATATTATGACTATTTTCCCAGTATTTAAAGTCATTGTAATCACACATAATAAATGTTCAAAGTTGTGCCAAGGTTAAAAGTTTAAATTTAAATGTTGGATAGGTTAATAAAACAAAAATGAGAAGTCAAGTATTTTAAAAATATTTTTTGATCTTTTTGCACCATGTTAAATTTTTCTATACATACAGAATTTGAAAATTGATTAATTTTTTTAATATATAGTGTATGCAGTGATGTGTGCTGGGTTATGTAAACATTTACAAAAATTATGTAAATACATTTTTTTTAAATATTTGTGTTGCGTAATGGTTTTATGTTATTAACTTAATATGTATAAAATTTTTAAGTGTGACTATTACCATTTACCCATTTGATTGTCATTTATCCAAAAATTTAAAGACATTTAAGCATTTATAGTTATAAGAAAGTTTAAATAGAATTGACTTTAAGTATTAATAATCCATATTATTTTAGTATAATTACTTTGTTAAAAAAATATAACGTTTAAATTTAAACAGCTAAAATTAAAAACTAAGAGTTTACGGACAAGTATCATTTTGGACCCTGTATGTTTATTTTTAAAATAAAAGGTTTTGTTATATATATATATATACATATATATAAATTATATTCTAAAAGAGAGTGTCTAATATATATAATTCAGTTTTGTTAAATAATTTCTACAATTTTTTGGAACACAGCTTTTTTTATTTAATCTAAATAACATCATAAATGTTGAAATGTGGAATATTAATAATAATATTTTTTTATTTGCAATTAAATTGTCTTTTAAAGCGTTACTTATCATTTTTTATTTTTTTTATTTTTTGAAAATTATTGCAGTGTTTTTGCGTTGTAACATGTAACTTGTTTTATTATTATTTTTGCTTGTTTTTTATAATTGTTAATTTCTACAATCTACCTGTTTTAATTTTAATGTTTTGTGATTTATTCCAATTTATTTCATTATCCATTTGGTATGTACCCTTGAATCTTCCTGAAATTATTAATAAATAACACTGAGGATTAAAAAACCAAATGCTCTTATTTAACTCGTGTATCAACCAAGAAACTGCACAAATTACTTAATATAATAGTTTATAAAAATGTATTTAAGTAATAAATTATATTTTTTAAAACAATTAAAAATTTACATAGTTTTTGTTATAAAAAAAAATAAATTAAAAATCTTTACTCACAAATATATATATATATTTTAATTAATATTACAGAAGTAATACATCATATTTTTTAACATAAATACCGTTATTATTTATAAATAAAAGTTTAAATAAATAAATACTAATTAATTACAAATAACAAATAACATTAAACTGTAAATTTAATATAAAAACAATATATAATTTTTATTTTAATACATGTTTAAATTTACAAATTATTATATACAGATAGTGACAAAAGTGAATCCATTGTTGACCTATTATAAAATTGAAATATATGTAGCACTTGTTACTTATCTTAGACATATCTAACGCTTGTTAATAAGTACCTTAGATAACACTTTACTAATATATATACATTTAATATTATTTGCAAAAAAATTCTTAATATAATACACAATAACATTCGTTTTAGCAATAAAACACAATACTACCATTCTGAAAACTTAAAAACAAACACAGATAATTGGTTTTAAAAAATAGTTTTATCTACTAAAATACATAAATATACAAAATAAAGGTAACAAACTTAATAATGTCAATAATTTAAAGTAATATCCACGCTTTTGTTCAACTTCTGCAAGCCGCTTGGGGTAGGAATCTATCAACGTACCAATATAATCCTTCGAAATGCAATTTTTTACAACATGGTTAATTTTCGCTTCCAATGATACGTCAGTTTCCATGCAGTTAACCTCACGTTTTAAAAAATACTAAAAGGTTTTCAATTACATTGAGGTCTGGACTGTATGGAGGAAGTTGAATAAAAGTAAGCTTTTTGCTTTTCAAAGCTTTTGTGGTCTAAATAAAGAAAAAGTATAGTAAATTGTAAGTTATGTTAAAATACACATTACCACTTTTGAAGTATGCACAGGAGCATTGTCTTGGATGATTGTTAAGTGTCCTGTAGCATTTCTGGACAGCTCGCTATAAAACAATTGTTTGAATATTTGTACAAATTCAGCGCTGTTTTAAATTGCCACTAGTACGCATCCATTTTGGAGACTGATTGTACTTAATTGCAAAATATCCTTTGACACATGAAGGATGTGCAACTTTTATAGCAGTACAAGTGTAGTTGAGTAGAAAATTTGGACTATAAATAACCTTTAAATGTTTAGTCCATGGTTCGTAGGATAGGGCACACTCATCTGTAAAGTATATTGATCTCCAAAATGACGATGGATGATGTTTGTACTTTTTAGCAAACTCCACTCGTTGTAATCTATGGGCACGACTAAGTGGAGGTTTCTTAACAGCCGCTTTAAGAATGAAGCTTTCAGATTTTATCCTCCTTCTTACAATTGAATATAAAAATTCTTCTAAATATTGATTTTTTATTTGTTTAACGTTCATTGTTCTGTGTTTTTTAAGCTGCATGGTTATAAACTGATCATCTTGTTTGCTTGTTGAACGTGTTCTACCAACTGTGGGTGATCTGGGGCTTGTTTTATTGTTCAAAATATTGTACACAGTTAAAACATCTATTTTCATGCATTCGGCAATTGTTTTCACTTTTGTGCCCTTTTGTAAAAACTTTGAACTAATTTATAATCATGCGTAAACAAATAACGACGCTGAGCTGTTTTAACCATAATTATTAAGTAAGCGGAAATAAGAAACCTTTTTATCAAAATTCCAAATTTTGAAACGGAAAATAAAAAACAACCTTGTGTTTAAATTATTAAATTATTTTTAATAATTTTTTGGAAAAAAAATTGTTTTAAAATTCTTTGTATTAAATTATTTTTAAAATAAATTATTTATTGACTATTTAAAAATACAGTGCAATTTTGTAAATATATGTGTGAGCAGTTATTTTATTTTAGAAATAATTATTTTTTTAAATAAAAAGGAATATAAAATTAAAATTTTTTTTTAAATAATTATTTTCGTAAATAAATTACATATTTTTATATTTAATAAATTTTAACTAGAAAAGTTAAAGTTTGTGAATTGGATTACCGGCGTATATATCAAGGTTATATATTTATTAAAAAATGTAGCGCATCAATAATATATTTATAATGTGTAAAAAAAATTCGTTATTTTAAAAATATAAATTAATTTCTTTTATAAACAAAAATATTAAAAAAAAAATAAATTGAATGAAATATGTTGCCTACTGTATATATACATATATATATATTATTTGCTATTGTTAAATTGTTAACGTTATAAATGTGTAAAATGTTTTTTTTACATAATTATGAACTGTAATTAATATTTATTTCTATCAAATTTTAAATTTTGATAAATAGTAGTATTTTGTTTAATATCCAAAACGAATGTTGTTTTATATTATGACTAAAAATAATGTGTAAACATAATTTATTAAGTGATTTCGTAAAACTTTATCTAAAGTACATACAAACAAATGTATATATTTCTTAAGTATCAGAAATTAATCATGCAAAATATTATTGTTTTTATATATCAACCGTAAATTAGTTTAAATTATGTATTTTTTATTTATCTTTATCAATAAATATTCTTAATGTACAAATATGTTTAATATTGTTTATAACATGTTTTGTTTTAATTTTTCTCTTATATAACATAAATAAATAATAAAATTGTTAAAATTGTTAAATAATTAAGATTAAAATAATTTTATTAATTTTTTTTTTAAAAGTAACCATATATTAACTATATATTAAAACAAATACATTTGGTAAAAATAAAATACAAGTAAAAACATATATATATATATATATATATATTATTTTAAAATATATGTATATAAACAAAAAATAATTTCCCATATTACTTTGTTAAAATATTTTTTGTGCTTTTCTATTTTAACTTAATGCATATATTTACAATAACTAATAACTTTTGTGTAATCTTATAATTTATTAATAGAAAATAATAAAAAATATTTATACGTTCTTATAAACATCCACATAAATCACAACACTATCGGCTATAATAAACTAAAAGTTAAAATATTGTTTATAAACAATATAATTATAAAAATAAAATTTATATTAATAAAAAAAATATGTTAGTAAAAAAAATACAAGTAAACACTAGTAATATATTTTTAAATTATAAAATGTGTACATATATATGCAAAAATATTTTACTAAACTAAAAGTAATAATACAACTGCACCCATAATCTGTTTTACTATATAAAAATATTTAACATTTGTTATTTATTATAGACATTTAACAAATGTTAATAAAATACAATAAATAATATGTTATTTATATATTTCTATTATTTAGGATAACAAATTACTAAATTATATAACATTTGCTTTTCTTATTATGTGTAATACTAATACTATAAAAAAAACAAATAAAAATTACATTAGGTAATGACAACATTATTTAAAGCTAAGAATCTAAAACATATTGCTTAAAATCATTTATAAAAATTAAGAAAAAGCGCATTTTTGGATGCCTAGTATTGAAAATTAAAAATATTTTGTAACTGCACAGGGTTAGAGCCCCATTTTTTAATATTGTTAACATAAAGTAAAATGTCAAATTAAACTACTAGAGGTAAACCAATAATAAATATAATAAAAAGCAATGAATTAAAATCTTACTGTTGGGAAACACCTGAGAATATTCTACAAAAACTGGATAGGTCATTGCTTAGCCTAGCTCTAGAATGTCTTAATAATGATAATTATTTATCCAATTATACAGAGGTTCTAAAATTTTAAAGAACTTAAGTTTA
Organism: Cardicola forsteri; assembly: GCA_025895645.1. Classification (NCBI taxonomy): domain Eukaryota; kingdom Metazoa; phylum Platyhelminthes; class Trematoda; order Strigeidida; family Aporocotylidae; genus Cardicola; species Cardicola forsteri. The sequence goes on from JAKXYG010000108.1 coordinate 18,470, forward strand.
TTTAATAAAAAAATATAAAAAAATATGTCAAAGGTCTTGTCAAAGTTAAAAAATATGCATCAATAACAGGGTAATGCTGTCAGTATAATGTAATAAGTTTGTAAAACACAATGATTAAGGTAAAAAAAACATACTAAGAAAAACTAATTAATTTATGTTTTAGAAATAAACTCAATTATATAAGTCTTTAGTAAACTTTAGAAAAAATGTTAATAGGTCTATAACTATCATGAAAAAATATATTACCCGACATATAAATAAGCCTTAAGAAAACTTGTTTTTAAATTAGAAAAAAACATTTATTTAAAAAAAAGGATAACAAAATTGTGAATAAACAGGAACTAATATTCCTTAAAAACTCTAGGGTAGATACCGTAAAGATCACAGAAAGAGGGATTCAGTTTAGATAACTACTTAAAAATTCAATCGGTATTAAAATAGAGGTAATGCATAAAAAAGGATTTTTTTTTAAAAACAGGGGTTAGGTAAGCAAAAAAAACAAACTGATATAATTACTAAGTTTAAAAAATGGAGAACCATTAGTAATTTTTAAAAAGGTAAGAAATTATTAAAAATCCGTTTATTTTTTATATACTTACATAAAAAGCATTTTAAAAAAGTTTAAAAAATTGTTTGCTATTGTACGTTCTAATGGAATTTATACATGTATTATAAAGGAGTAAATATTTACAATAAAGACTAGAGAAACCTAAAATTTTATAGTAATAAAATGCTTTGCTACATTTTAGTAAACATTGTTTAAAGATTACTATTTACTTAATTACCAAAATGCAAAGTAATGTGCGTTTTTTCTAAAACAATATAAAGTACTATTAAAACTTTTGTTTATTTTGTTATATATTAACATATTATTTAAACATTATTATTTATTAGTAAAAACAGTTTAAAAGTAAGCATACAGTATTAATTAAAAAAGAAAAAATTGAGCATTATAAAAATTTTAGTTAAGTATTAAATGGGAAAAAATAATTAAATTAAATAGAAAAATGTTTAATTACATAAAATGTGTATGTTGTTTTAAGTATTTTTAATTAATGAGTATTGTTATTAGTTTACTCTTTTTGATATTTAATTGTTCATTTTTATACAACTACTACTACCAATAATAATAATAATGTTTGTATTGCCAAACTGCAAATATTTTTAATACAACATTTTATTAATAAACTAATTATGGTATATATATATAATAAATGTTAATAATAAAATTATTTTGTTTGGTTAAATATTATACACTTTGTACAGTTTTTTTTTGTATATATTTATTTACTTAATTAAAAATGCATTATATTATACAATTTTATATTTTAATTACTTTAAAAATTGTTATTATTAGTTTGCTTATTTGGTAATTACAATATTTTACAATAGTTTTAAGACATGTGTTTCCTTAGTAATGTAGTTAACTTATGTAAAAGTGTAATTAATTATTATAATATAAGTTCGAAAATATAATTTGAAATATAAAATTTATGCATATTTGTAAGCTTTCAATAAATGCTTATTTTAATTTTCACAATTTAATTAAAAATACCGTATGTTAACATATTATAAATAAAATTAAGTAGAATATGCATAATTAAACATATTAATATCAATTAATTATTTATTGTTGAGCACGTGTAAATATTGTAAATATTTGTACTTAATAATAAATCAATTTAATTCAAACAAAAAATACTTTAAATTTGATTTTGATGTAGTTCCTTTTACATATGTTTTGATATTAATGCTTGTTGCTCAACCATTTTATTACAACATATTTTTTATCATGTAAACTAGTAAAATGTATAAATTATTATATAACATTTTAAAATTATATGTTAAATAATGTATTTTAGCAAAATTTGTTTTGTTAACATAAAACATGTACTATTTTTGCATAATGTATTTTAAATCTTATTTTTATATAGTATATGTTGTAGATTATGCATTTATCATGTGCAGTTAATGTTTTCAGTAGTATTTTAAAAATAGAAAAAATTGATTATTTAAATTATTGTACTACATATTTTAATTTTCTATAAATATTAATAAAATTTATGTACATTAATTAATTATATTCGTAATTGAAGATAATATAAATGTGTTAATTTTAAATAAATGCTTTAATATTAAACAATAAAATTTTTGGACAATTTTAATACAAAAAATGGCATTAAACATTAAAATTTAATTTTAAAAATTATTATAAAACATGTTACTTTTAGCTGTAAATTTAACTTTTTTAAATCGCTAAAAATGATAAAATATATTCTTTTCAATTTGACTAATTTAAAATTTGGAGTTGGCTAAAACAAGTTGTTTTCCTATCTTGTCTACACAATTATTATTTTAAAAATGGCTTAAAATTTAAAAGTAATTTAATAATATGTTAATACAATACTAAAAAATAAAAACATAACTGTGTTGTTGTGTACATGTATAAATTAATTTTTTTTAGTATAGTTTATAATTTAAAATGTTTCATTTAAAGTTTAAACATTTAGTTAATTTAAAAATGATCTTTGTACATTTGATCTTTTGTAAGTTGAATTTAAAATTTATTAATTGTGTTACAGGTATTTTTTGTAGCTACGTTAATAATCATAACATTTTTGTTTTTAAAAATTCTATAAATTCTATATTTATGTAGTTCAATAAAAAAAATATTTTTTTAAATAAGTAAATAATGTACAAAATAATAATTAAATAAATGATATAATTTTAATTTATTAGCAAAAAAATTTTGTCAAACACTATAATTAGAAATTAATTTTTTAGTTTAATATAAAACATACATTTATTAAAATCTATAGCTATGAGTTGTAAAATTTGTTTTTTGTAATTTTCTAATTTTGTAAATAAAAAATAATACAAATTTACAAAATAAATTTACATACTAAAATTCCAAGAAATGTGTTTACATGTATTACAAAAAACCTATTTTAAATAAGCTTAAAATATACACAAAAATTTAAATTATTATTATAAGAGAACAATGTTTTATTAAACATAAATAAAAAAATGTTAACATAAGTGTTAGTAGTATTATATATTTAAACTAAATTTGTTAAAACAATTAATATTTATGTAGGCAAAATAGGTTTTGTATATTAGACTGCATTTAATTAACATTATTTTTTAAATTTTTATAATATAACAGTAATTTTTGCTGCTACTAAATAAAAGTTTTACTTAAATAAATAAAGTTTTTATATTTTGTTTTTTTAGCAGTAAACATGTTAATTTACCATTTTTAATTAGAGATTACATACAAGATACAAAATAAGAAAAATAATTTATTTTTATTATTTAAAGCAACGATATAACAAAATCACACACACATACACACACACATATATATATATATATATATATATAGAAACTATTTAGTTTAATGTGTGATAAAGTACAATTTATGTATACATTTTTTATACATGTATACAATTTTTAAACTGCATTATTTTAAGTTTAATTATTTTTATTGTTAATAATTGTTTGTTTATTAATTTAACAAACATAAACAACAAATTTTTTAATAAAATGATTAACTCAAACAAAAACGTACATAATTATTTTGATGTAAGTTTAAAAATAAGTTTATAATAATATAGATATGTTTATTTGTAAATGCACAATGGTTGTTTGTTTCAATTTTTGCAATATGTTTAAAAATGCCGTATGTTAACATATAATTTATAACATTAAGTAGAATATACATAGCTAGACATGCTAGCAACAAATGGTTATTTATTGTTGCGTAAGTTTAATAATTTAAAACGTTTGTATTTATATATAAATGAATTTTATTATAATCAAAATATTTACATTTAACACATATTAATTTTAGTTTATGTTACACATTTTTGGCAATTCATGTTTATTGCTTAACATTTGTACACAATTATATAATAATTTTTTTATGTTGCAAATTAATTGAAGTAAGTTTTAGTTTTAAGTGTAATTTATTGTATATATATATGTTAATGTAATAAGTTTTAATAAAACTTAATTTGGTGACATAACAAAATATTTTATTAAATCTGTACAATGTATGTTAAATCCAGTTTATAAATTGTTTATTTTGTAGATTATATGTTTATCATATGCACTTAATTCATTTGTTAATAATAATTGGGGTTTAAAATATTCAATAATCATTATAGCAACTATAAATGCTACAATTTGTATTATTCCTTTGTTTGCTTATTATTTAAATACAATTTATGTCTATCAATTTGAATTTTTTTATAAAAAACTGTTGTTTGTAATACCATTAATTTTAATTGCATACACAACACTTTATTTTTCTAAAAAAATTAAGGTAATTGTAAATAATTTTTGCAAAATAATTTTATTAATTTGTATAAAAAATTAATGTTTGTTGTATCTTTTATTAAAATTGTGTTTATTAAATAATACTTATTGTTATTTTATCTTAAGTAAAATTTAAAAATAAAATTTGTTTTATTAAAAAAAATTAACATTATTTATGTATAAAAAGATTTTTGGAATAATTGTTGTAAACGTCGCATTTATGGTTTTAATAATAGAAATAATTAAAGTACGTTAATAAATTTTATAACTTATTAAATTCAATTTATAATGATTAAATTATATATATATATATATATATATATATATATATATATAACATGTGCAAAATTATTCTTAATTTAGTATTAAAATAACTCATATGTATTTAACCACAAATATTATAATTTTTACAAAGTTATTTTTAAACGCTTTATAGTATAAATTAAATTAAATTATTTTTACAGATGTTTTTTAATTTATATATATATATATATTGTGCTTAATGTTTTCTAGTAATAAATAATAATAGTTAATTTATTTTTTATAAACGTTTTAAAAAAATACATTACTTATTCTTTTGTACATAAAATGTACAAAATTACAAAAATAAACACTTGTTAACAACATTATAATATGTAAAAATACTATATTTTTTATTATATCAAAATAATAGTGTATACATTAAAATTAAGGGTTTATTATAGTGTTTTTATATATTACATATTATTTATATATTTTAACTATTAGATTTTATTATTTTTTTAAGTAACGTATGCTTAATAAAAAAACTGTATAAATTTAAAAACATTGCTTTAGTAAACATATATCAAATTTAAATAACAAACAATTATAACCATTTTTTATAATTTACATTTAAGTAAAATATTTTTATTCCATATTATTTTTTTATAATTTTAGATATTAATTAGTTGTTATCATAAAATATTATATAATCAAAATGTAATATCTAATAAAATGTTTGTAAAATATTCAGTTGATATTTTTTCTAGTATTTGTTTATTAACAATGTACATAGTAATTACATTTATTTCTTTAAAACTGCTTTACAAATTATTGTTGTACAAAAATAATGATTGTATTATATATATTTATATACATAACATTTTTTGCCAAATGTTTTTTGTAAGAACATAATAAAATTGTTTTTTTTACATTTATAATTAAAATATTTTTTTAAATAATAAACATATATTTTATTAAACAAATTTGATTTAAAGTTGTAAAATTGTTTTGTTTGTACACAGTTTATTTTAATTTTATTAAAAACATACATTAAATTTTGTATTATTTAATATTTATGACAATTATTTAATAAAATGTAATTTAAAAAAAAACAAAAGTAATTTTTTTAGCTTAATGCACACTTAATTTTTAAAACAGTGTTATTTACTAATTTATAATATTTGTAACCGTATTTTTTTAAAATAATAATAATAATAATAACAATAATAATAATAATACAAAACTTTTTTGCTTTAAAAATACGCATGGGGCAATATAACAAAAATTACAGCAAAACAACAAAAACAACAAAGTTTCGTTGGCATTAAAGATTCTGCAAATTAAAGATTAAACGTTTTTTCGATTTTTATTTAACCGTGTTATTTGTGTAACTTTGTTATCTAGATATGTGCAATCATTTTTTTAGCTGTTGTTTACTAAAATAGCATTTTTTTAATTGTTTCCGTAGCAATATATTTTTTTTTATAGAAGCCATGTAGCTAACTTTGCGCTGAAACCTTTCTTCTTGCAATCTTAAGTTTTAGAAATAAATTTTTTTAATAATCACAAAATAATTTTAATACAAAAAAAATAACATTTGGTAGTTAAGTTTAATTTTAAAATTAATTAAAATAAATGTTTAATATAATTTTAAACAAATATATTTTAAATTAAAAATCAGTATATTTACGTTTATAACATGTTAAACAGTAAAAAAAATAAATTAGTAACAATTATTATTTTTGCAAAATGCTTTAAAAATTAAAGTATTTTTTAAATATATGCACATTTACATATCGGTAGTTAATTTATAATTTATTTGTGTTTTTTTACTACAAATATCTTTATTACCAACAACGAACAATTGCACATTCATTTTTTGTAGCTTGAATATAAATAAACTTTATTAATGCGCGTTTTATAATGCGTACGTTAACTAAGTTTAACAATCACAATACATAGAAGTAATAATTTAATACATAAAATAATTTTACTTTATTAACAAAACAAATTTTGTTATTCAATGCAACTAAAAATTAATTTACATGCAATAAACTTAACTTAGTTATATAAATGTAAAAGTATTATAATTAACCAAAATATATTTTTGTAAAGTATTGTAAGTAGTACTTATTTTTTTATTTACTTATATTAATCAATTAATAATTGACATTGCTATTAATTTATTATAACAATCCATAATAATAATCTAACTATTTTTACACCGTTTAATTAAACAGTTTTTTAAAGTTTATTGCAAGGTATAAGGTTGTTAATTTGCGTAATAATGTTTTTATTCGGTATTGTTTTGTTGTATAACCCAAATTAAATGTTATGTATGCATGTGTGTAATACATAACATTAATAAACTCTCTTTACAAAAATTAAAAATATTAGGCATATTAAGATTTTACTAAAATTATTTTTAAACAATACCTTAGAATTAATAATAATTAAAATAATAAAATATTTTTTTAAACAAACAGCATTATTAAATTATTGTTTAAACAAAAATATATAATTTTGGTTAATGTCTAAACTTTATTGTATAATATTTATAAAAACAGAACATATACACAACCCTTTTAACAATGCAATTATTGTTTTAAATATATCTTGAACTATAAGTGCCCATAGACTGCACTATCCATAATTTAAATTTTAAATCACATTTGTTGGTACAAATAAGTTAATCTTCAAATGTTAAAAAAAACTATTTTAAATTTTTAAATAAAAATTGACTGAGTTCGTTTGATTGCAAATAAGTAATTTACAGCAGTCGCTATTTAAATGTATTGTAATTAACTGTACAAAGTTTAAGGAAAAATAATTAAAAAAATAATAATTTAATAAATAAAAATGTGGGGGAGGTCAAATATGTAAAAGCATTATTTAAGTTTTTGCACTATAATTAATTAATTAATTAATTAATTTTATACACATACAAAATGTAAAAGCTATTTTATTAAAAAATATATATAAGTAGTAATTAGTGCTGATTTATGTAAAACCTTGTAAAAATATTTAAAAAATAATATTAAAAATTTATTAGTGTTATGAACTTAATACGTAAGTAATTGTTAAATGTAATTGATACCGTTTACGCATTTAAAATTATTTAAAAAAATTAAATTATTAAAATATGTGTAAGTATAAAATTAATAAAACCAATTATTGTTATTTTTTGATAACCTATATTATTTTAAAATAATTATTTTGTTAAAAAATTATATCTTTTGTTAAAATAAAATAAAATAAAAAATTAAGATTTTATTTACATATTTTTTTAATATTTATTAGTTTAATTTTTTTACAAAAAACAATTTTTACCAGTGGACATTTTTGCGAACCAAAACGTGAGCCCGCTTTTTAGTACCGGCGGTGGAATTTGAACTCATACCTACCGAGGTCCAACTTTAAGCGCTGGACTGCTGGACTATTCTGTTACAACTGCTAGACTATCTCGGCAATATAATTAAAAAAAATAAATTTGTGTATTTACAATTTAAATAATTTTATTAGTATTTTTAAAAACTAAATATTTATTACGCTAACATAAATACATTTAATAAGTCCAAATAATAATGTAAAAAAAACAAACGTGAAATAAATACATTTTCTGTATTTTTGTTAATAACAAACTTAAAATTGTAGTATAAACTACCAAAAACTTATAAAAAAAATTTTTATTTAGCCAATTTTATGGTACGTTTACTATAAAAACTAAAGCACTTAATCAATCTTATTAAGAAATAAATTAGTACGTATGATTTTAAGAATGCTTTTAAATTTAATAAACACATAAATAAAATTAACATATGCAATAAAACAATGACAATTAAGTAAATATTTACAATTCTTATATTAGAACAAAAACATTGTAGCTATAGGCGGTTTATTAGGAGTATCACTGGTACATATATTTTTATCAAAAAGTAAACATTAGAAAAAAATTAATGTAAAAGATGATCATGTATAAAAGGTACGTAAATGTTTTAATAAATATTTTAAATAAACAACATTTTAATGAACTGTTGCACAATTAAAACAAAATTTATTCAAATATAAAAATAAAAGATTAAAAAAAATTAATGAACTTTTTATATGTCTTAATTATGCGGAAGAAAAACAAATTGCTTTAATGTAAGGATTATCTTAATCCTACTTGAATTGGTTAATATACGCATTGCACAAATTTTTAACTAATTCAGCATACACTTGTCAAAACATTGTTTAATTATGCATAAACGTTTGATTTAAAAATACAATTAAAAACAAATTATTGAACAATTGTCAGTCAATAGTGAATATCTAATAAACTTCATTAAACACCACTTTGAACCATTTTGAATCTCTGGAAAAACAAAGCCTACTTATTTAAAGTTACCAGATAAAGAAGATAATATAATGCATTTTTTAAATTCCCGTTAAAACACAATAATAAAAACTAGTGATTTAAATAAAAATGCTGTTTATTATCAAAAGTCTCACTTTGCCCAACATTAAAAACGGCTAAAGCAACATATTTGCCTAAAATTACTTTTATCAGTTTATTTAAAATAGCGGTAACAAATATGTTTTTAATAAAATGCGCTGCTTAATTAATTGCGTTAGATAACATATTCCGAACAAAATTAAAAATAATTCGAATGCAAGGAAACATTTATGCACTTTTTATATCTAAATTTGGAAAATGGGGTAATTTTGCATAATAATTTTAATTCAAATTTTTTGTTTTTTAATAGTTATAAATAAAGTTATTTAATCTTACAAAGTCTTGTGTTTTTTAATTTTTGTTTTAAATAATAAGTAAATTTGTAAATAACTTTTATGTATAATTTTTAAAAATTTTCTTTACGGTTTTGTTTGGATACAGTAATCAAACTCAATGTTGATATTTATTTTAAAAGCGTGCAAAACAATTTTTATCTTCTTTTAATTAAAATAAGTACATTAAGTCTATTTTAGTGCACAATTAAACGTTATTGCAAAATAAAGCAAAAACAAAAAAATGTACATTAAATAGTGCCCAAAACATCTAATTACAGCTCTATTTAAAATGAATTAATTAGGGACCAATCCTACATGTAATAAAATTAAATCAATTTTTTGTATTTAAAAATTATATAAAGTTTAACATTTACCAATTATGTTAATCAATAAATGATCTTTAAACAGATAGTTATGTTTAATATAAATAAAAAAATGTTTTTAATTAATATACTAGAGATAATGCATTATTTATTTATTTAAAAGTTTATACATATACATCAAGTTTTTGTATGTATTTATTTATACACTACTAAACAAAAAATAATTAATTTTTTGTATAAATATATTAAGATTAATAATCATTATGCATTTACAAATTACTGCAAAATATTTTTTTTATTTTTAATATTTTGATCTAATATATATATATATATATATATATACTTATTAAAAAACCATATATTTTTATTTAGTTTAATACTAAACTTAATATATATATATATATATATATATATATATATATGCAACAATATATAAAAAATATTTTAATTTAGTATTTTATAGAAATGTGCATTGTTATTGTGTAGTTATTGTTACTACCAATTGCATACAATTGCTAAAACAAATTGTAATATTATGTGCTGTTTAGTTTAAACAGCATTATTTTAAATACCAGTTAAATAAAATAAAATTTAATTTTAAGTATATTTGTTTATAATAAAGTTTGTAAATAATTGTGTTATTGTTATTAACAATTTATATAGTAATTTACCAAATAAGCTAAAACAATTTAAATAAAAATGTTTAACTTAAACATAAATGTTCATAATTATTTTGATGTAAGTTTTAACATATAATTTATAAAAACGTAGATATGCATATTTGTAAATGCTCAATGGTTGTTTATTACTAATTTTGCAATTTCTTTAAAAATGCCGTAAGTTAACACACAATTTACAAACATTAATTAGAGCAGAAAACATTCAAAATGTGTGGTTATATACAGTTCTGTAGGTTTAACTTATTTACATGCATAATGTTGTATAATATGTGTTTAGAAAACCAAGTATAATGTTTTTTGCAATCATATTATTTAATTAAAAAAAAACTAATTGTTTTTTATTTTTAGTACTTTTACCATGTTTAATGGTATTAAGTATTTTTGTAGTTTGTTTTTATACAATAACATTACAATTATTAATTGCTGTAAAATATTAGAAGTACGTTATATAATATTTATGAAGCGTATTGTTTAGTTTATTGTATCCAATTATTGATTATTATAATATATTAAAAACTATTTACGCAACACATTAATTTTAATTATTAATTACAATAAAATTATTTGTATTAATACTAATTGTTGTATTTGTTATATACAACAATTCTATTTTTTATTTTTAAAATTTGATGTTTTTTACTTTAAATGTTTTATAAAAAACATCTTGCAGCAGTGGTCAATTGGCGAAGCCAAACTTTTAAGACTATTTAGAGTTTTATTTAGTATGATAAAAAAAAACAATATTTTAAATTTTAATAAAAAATAACTATTTAATTAAAGTAAAATTAGAATATTGCACAGTAAATATATAACATTTAAAAAATAAATTTTTATTTAAATAAATATTTATTTAAAATGATTTGTAGATGATGTGTATATCATTTATATTTAATATTATTCATACTAATATTTTGGATTTAAACCGTTTTATAATTTTTATAACAATTTCAAATGTATTAATTTTTATTATTCCTACGTTGGCCTATAATTTAAATACAATATATAATTATCCATTTGAAAAATTTAATAAAATGATGATATATATAACGCTATTACTAATAATTTCTTATTTTACGTTTTCTATTTTTAAAACATTTATGGTAATTCTAGATTTTTAATAAGCAATATTGTTATTAATTTACATAAAAAGTACATTTATATTAAACTTTGTTGTAATTTTATGTATTTAATACAATTTATTGTAAAAATGTAGTAAAAAATGTGAATACAGCTTTAATATAATATAATTTTACTATGTTAATTTTGTTGCAGATTATAGGAATAATTACATCATTTATAGCCAGTACCTGGGTTGCGATTGAATTAATTAAAGTAATTTTTTAAAATTATTTTAATGTTTTATATTAAATATTATTTTCAATAAACCGTTTTACATAAAATATTAACAACTAATATCAAGAAAACAATTACTACAAAAACAACAAAAATTAATTATTAAAAAAAACATTATGTAACAAATTTATTCTATTTATTTAAACATTTTACTAAACATTTTAATTGATTTAATAAGTTTTATTAGTTTTTATTCAAATTTTTTATGAGTTGCAAATTTTTAACCACCTTATTCGTCTACTAAAAATATGTTTTTGCTGTTATTTTGGATATTAAACTTATAATTTGACTAAAGAATGATTTATTTCAACATGTAATAAAATAATGCTATAATCAAAAGTAAAGTTTTTAGCATAATGTTATTGTATAGAATAATATTAAACCAAGTAATTTTTAAAATAATACTAAAATCCTAAAGATCAAAACATCTATCATTTTAATATTTTTGTTTGTTTAATTTTAAATTTAACTTCTATATATTGCTGTATCATTGTATGTTTTTTAATGTGTTAAAATATTTTGTTCATTATTGAAATAATTTATTAAAAAATGTATAAACTTTATATTAATTAATTTTTGCATTTGTTACATAACCTAAATAACATAAATTAATAAACAATACATTTTAATTATACAAATTATTTCTAGTTTTCTAGCGACATAGAGCTTGATTTAGATTTGGATAGTTATGGGTTTGAATTTCATTATAGGTAGTAAAATGCGGGTCTATCTTGGGCTGTTTTAAAATGTTTACTGTTGTAAATTGTTTTCTGTAAAACATTCATAGTAACAAACATTAAATAAATAAAATAAAATAAATGCATTTTTGTTTTGTAAAAATTATAACTTTTTATTAATGACAATTCCAAAATAAAAGTTTACAACAGAAATAAAATATAATTATCAGCACAACAGGATAAAACGGAGAATATTAAGTTAACATAATCTAAACCTAACATAATATTGTTACATAATACTACATAATATTATAATTTTAATGTTAAAATATTATAATTGTTAAATTTACTAGTTAAAAAATAACCCAATTTTTTTAAAAAATACAAAAAAATAAAAACAAGAATACAATGTAATAACATTTTTGTATGTAAAATAAAAATTAATTTTGAATATAATAACTATATAATTTTTTGTATTTTTTTAAAATATAAATTTACTTTTAAATTTTTAAATAAAATTGTTTTATAAATGTTATTATAAATTACTATAAAACATTTTTATTTTAATAATATTTGTAGAGCAATAATATAACAGTTACAAAAAAAAATTCTATATTTTCAAACAAATATTTGCTCTTTTTTAAAGGTTTCTAGTCGACTTTTTTGTAGTTTACCAATTTTTATGTTTAAATTTTTAATTATCTATTTCAAAACGTTTTTTGCTAATTTTTTGGGCAGTACACGTACAATAAAACTAAATAATCTTTATTATATAATTGCATTATTGTCAAGGAATATACAAAAAACATTATCTTATAATCTTATTAATTAAAATGTAACTGCACCAAGTAATTGTTAATAATATTTTTAAGATACCAGTAATAAAAAAATATTATTGTCTTATCAATGTTATACGTTTCTTTCCCATGTTTTATTCATGTATATATTAAATTGTACAAACAAAGTTATGAATGTAGACGGGTAAAAAACAAAACTATATTGATTTGAATTAATAAAAAACTCACTTTGTTTTATTAAGTTTTTGTTTTGATTAATAATAAATATTTTATATATAAAAAATATTAACAAAATTAATATATTGTTTACTAATTTTTAAAATAATGATTTAGTGTATATTTAGGTTTAATTATTATGTGCCTTAATACACGTTGCAATGCTACAAGTTTACAAATAATTGTTAACATTATTATGGTATAAAAAATAAAATTTATAACATTATGTTTGTATATTAGTACATGTATATCTAAACAAAAAAAACACATATTGTTTACATTATTATAGACATACAGTATAATTTTTTTTATATGTGTACTTTAATTAATTAAACAAAATTTGTTTTTAATGTTTGAGTTTATACTTTTTAATTTAATAAAAAAAATAGGCTTTGTAAGCAAAATACACATTGTATAATGTTTATAAATATTTTTCGTAAAAATAATATTACTAAATGTGTATTTGTAAAGTGTAATTTAGCTACATATTAAATGTAAGTAAATATTTTAATCTATAAAACAAGTGTCGTATATTGTAAATTTTAAAGGTACATTTGTTGTTTAATTTTTTAAATAATGTTTACTTAATAGCATTTTTATTTTAATTTGTGTATTATTTTATGTAATATTTTAGATAACAATTAGTTGTTATCAAGAAGTACTTTATTTTCCAGAAAAAACATTTAACTCAGATGAGTTTGTGGAATACGCAGAAACTATATTTGGAGTTAACAATATAATATTTTATTATGTATTATTAATAATTATAATTTTTCCTTTTATTAAAATACCATTGTAGTAAAAGCTTGTGAAATATATATATAATAAAAAATATTTAATTAAATTGTTAGTTTTGTTGAATGATTTTATACATAAAATATAAAATAATTAATATTTACATTACTTTGTAAACAACAACATTTTGCGTTTTAATAACAAATATAATTTTATTAAATAATTAATTTTATTTTTGAAAAAATGACGTTATTAATAGTTAAAATAATATTAAGTACTTGTTATGTTTGCTAGGTTAATAATATTTTATTTTAAGATTTTACATGTAAATGCAATGTAAATAATTTGTTGTTCTATTATTAATATAAATTTAAATAAAAAAATAATACTAATATACTACAATAATAATAATAATAATAGTAATAATATTAATAATAATAATAACAGTTTTTAAATATTTCAATATGATTAATGTAAAACAAAAAATATTACTTTAATATTTAAAAGTTAATTTCTTAATATAATTTTAAAAATGACTAATTAACTAATTAATTATTGTTCTTTAAAATAAAAAAATCGTACATTTTTGCAATTTAGAAATTATTTTTACTTGTTTCAAAATAATTGATCAATATGCAAGTTTTTAATTGTTTTTTTTTTATTTTTATAATAAATGTAAGTAAATAATAAAAAATAAACATAACTAAATTATTATAATAAATTAAAAAAATTTTTTTTTATAAACCGTAAATAAACATTAACATTCAATATATAAAAATTGCTATTTTACATTAGATTGTGTTGCTATTAAGTATTACTTTAATACTAAACTACTTGAAAAGGTTCCAGTTAAATCAACTATCTGTTTTTTGAATATTTACTAACGTTAAACAATCTGTTTAACAAATGTTAATAAATTAAATAATAAAATGTATTAAAGACGTAACTAAAAAAAGTTACAAATAATTTATGTTTACAATTTGTTAAATATTTACATAACATTAAATT
>JAKXYG010001404.1:0-10000 GCA_025895645.1 Cardicola forsteri
ATAATAATTATTATAATAAAAATAATAATAATAATAATGATAATAATAATAATGATAATAATAATAATAATAATAAATATATTAATGAACTGGGATGGTCTAGCGGTACAGCGCTCGACTTGAACCTGGGTGGGCATGGATTTGATCTCTACCACCGGCACTAAAAATGTGCCCACTTTCGATTGTACTAAGATATCAGCTGCTAAAAGATAAGGTTTCTTATTATAACATTCAAAATCGTAATACATGAATAATAATTCGTAAAACAAACTTGCCTTTATTCCAATAATTACTAGCCGGTTTTTGATTGTCAACTTTTGAGTTATTTGAAGACAATTTTAAAGTGTTATTCTTCAAACAGGAAACAATCAACTTTGAATCTTTTCGATCGTCAGCAGTCGAAGCCACCGCGGCGTTTATTCCCACCTTGGAATTATTAACCAACAGTACATTTTCTTTGCCGTTAACACTTGTCAAATGACTTTTAATAATTACGCTTTTCAATGCAACGTTTTCATTTGTATCGATAGTAACCGGACAAGTGACGCCATTTTGTTGAACAACACAATTGACCTTGGGTTGTGCGTTGACAGTGTGATTTGTATTTGTCAAGGTCAAATCGCTTAAGGATACACGTGACGATGTTGAGGCTTTTAAAATAATTACTTTTGGCATATCGACCGACGGAAGTGAACAAGTTGAGGTCAAATGTGATGACGGGTTCGAGATAGACGCGTGATGGGTTGTTTGCAACACATTAACACAGTCGTGAATAGTGCTCGATTTAGTAAAATTATTTTTATTCACATCATGTATCGTTTGAGCAGGATTGCATTGAGAATGAGTTTGGGATGAAACAATGAGCGTTGGACTTAGGTTGCATTGCAAATAGCGATCTTTTTTAATCAATTCTTTGTTACTTGTATTGGTATTGTAACCAGCGCTGCAATTGACAGTTTGGGATGGTTGACATTTCTGACACGGTGTGCCAACAGTTGATAAGAACAATTTGTTTTTTTGACTATCAACTGTCCGTTTGAGTAGTTTCAACAGTACGACCAGCTTTTCTAATTCTTTGGAATATATTTGAATGACGGGAGGCTGATTGATGTTTGAATATTTATTTACACGCGCCATTTTGTTTGTTGTACACAAGGACAAAATTGAATGTTGCAAATTTTCATATACTACATTGAAAAACAGAACAAAAATGTGGTTTCCTTTTCTATTTTGAAATGTGAAAATGTGTAAATGCAGATTTATTTGTGTAAACACGCTAAATTAAATAGCTCAAATATTTGGTGGCGTCTGTAGGTGTTTATTATATTGTTTACGCATGGCATGTCACGTTTACAACACAACATAATTTAAAAAGTATTTGTTTTATTTTTAACCAAATGTGTAATGCTGTAATTGCATTTGATAAGCAACACTGCCATTTAGAATGCAAATTGGAAAGCTGTTCACAAAAGCAATCAATAATCCAAAAACTGGCAAATTGAAAATGCACAATTAGAGAGTGGTTGTGTACTCGAAAAAGATACTAGTAGAACAGATGTGGCTAAAATTGTAAATTTCGAACATGAGTAAACATAGGATTTTGTAAAATGTTTCCCAATGTAAACACGATTTAACAAAAAATTAGAAAAAAATATTAACTTTATGTGGTGGCATTAAAACAAAACACAATTATATATTTTTCAAAACAAACTTATTTTTATATTTTTTACATTATTTTTTAATGTTTTAAGTGTTTATTACTTTGAATGTTTGCACGAGAAACATCTTTCAAGAGTGGACATTTTAGCGAAGCCAAACGTGGGCCCGCATTTTAGTGCCGGTGATGGGATTCGAACCCATGCCCACCGAGGTCTGAATTCGAGCGCTGTACCGCTAGACCACCCCGGTAAAACATTCATTCAACACGTCGAGCACTTTAATAATGGAATACTCATAATCGTATGTATTTTAATAAAGCTTATAAAATCACAAATTCCAACAAAACGGTAATCGTTTTGTTTGCATGCCTCCAAGTAATGCATCCTGAATTAAGGATGCTAATGATCCTGAGGATTTGAGTAATGCTTATAAAGTTTTAATTTACAATGATTGTAATATTCCTGATTGTTCTTCTTCCACGTAGTGCATCCTAGACTAATAACAGCAGGGACCAAAAACATAACGGTATAACTGGGCTTCCGTTACGGCGGTTGTGTGCAAACATATACTCAGGATATTTAAAAGGTATCTTAAGGTATACGTATATCATGTGTAGCCCTTGGGCTAAGGGAGATAACTCTGACAAAAGATCAAGCGGCCTCGTCAATCTTTGCGAACAGTGGCGATGTCACAAGGATGCCGTCTATCAGCCAAGTGACTATGTCACCAACCAAAATAAAATTATTAATATCGCATGAAACAAACTTCTTACTTCGTACCTTTCTATTGGTGTAAATTAAAATTTAGATAATTCACCACAAAGATATATTAGCAAAGTTATCAGATAATATTGAAAAATCTTTTTTATCAATTATTATGATAGATGGCTCATTCAAATTTAGTTGACAAGCTTTGCATGATACAAACATATTTTTTTATACAAGTGTATCAAGTGATTTGTATTTTTTAAATAACAAAATTTATAATTGGACTGATTGAGCTTAGAGCTACACACTAGCAATCTTCAATAGGTCAGTAAACGAGGCTTTAATTTGAAATACTACTGATAATTGGTGACAAGAAAAAAACATATGTGAACTAAAATGCGGGCTTACGTTTGGCTTCGCTAAAATATCCACTGCTGAAAGATGCGTTTCTCGTGCAAACATTCAAAGTAGCAAACATAAAATAATAATAATAATAATAATAGTATGATTGGATTTTTACTCTATTCGATAAAAATGAAATTCGTAGCTACGACTTGACGTCTCACAAACTGTGTCGGATTTGGACAGTTAACAAAAAAAGCAACTTTACACCAAAAAGCAACTTACTCGATTCAAAGAGTTTCCAATTTTCATCGACGCTGCCATCCAACGGATCTTGTTGCAATTCGTCGTCGTTCAAATTGGACAAATATTCGTTTAAATCAAAGTTCTGATCGCTGTTAATCGAACTAGTATCGGACAGTTTGTAATTCTTGTTTGGCCATTTGCAGTCCGTTATTGATGTTGAAGGATTGACATCGATAAAATTGTTTTCCTCGTTATGAAGTTGATAGCCGTTGTAAGTCAATTGCTTGATGTGCATTTCGGGCGATGATAACGACAAGGTCAATAAAGGCTCAATGTCAATTAGGTTGCTTTTATTAACAATTTTTGAACTGGAATACGGTCGTGTGATTGGCTGGTTACTTTTAGCCAATGATATTGCAGAATTGGAAGCAATGCTTTGTTGGCATTGTAACATGTCGGTTGTATATAAAACATTCAACTGGAATAGATCAACAAGAAAAGTCAGATGATCAATAGAGGCATACTTGTCAAATGCTTACGCAAGTGTTTGGTTTTGAAATACAAAAATTATGTGTTGTTGTTAAACTCCCACTCATTATTTAGTTTCGGTTTGACAGTATGAGAAATATGGCTGACTCTAAAATTTGATTGGTTTATTTTAAAATAACTAATTATATGGTTGTGAATGACGAGTATGTTGCTGGTATCTAATAAAATCAGTAATCTAATATGCGCTTTTAGGACACTTGTGATGTAACTGTCCAAAAAATTGGGAGTATTTGAATTCTTGATCGAGTTTAAGTAGACAAAAATTTGCAGTTTTATAAATTAGTTTTAGTTTTTATAAATTACAAAATAGCAATTAGTCAATTTGCAAATTAAAAAAAAAATTAAAATTTTAAAAATAAACTTTTTTGCTCTTTTTTGTTAAAAACCATAATATTTTTAAGTTACATTCCTCAAAAATATGTATGTAAGTAAAAAAGATACTATCTTGACAAACATTTTTCAAGTAATTACAAGTATAGAAACAGTAACATCGAATACAAAGCAGATAAAGGTTTCTACATATTTGCATCTGTAAATGAAAATGAGATTTTCCAACATTATTAGGTAGATTCATCTTTTCAATCATTCATTTTCAGTGCCGGGGTGGTCTAGCGGTACAGTGCTCGAATTTGGACCTCGGTGGGCATGGGCTCGAATCCCACCACCGGCCCACTAAAATGCGGGCCCACGTTCGGCTTCGCAAAATGTCTACTGCTGAAAGATGTTTTTTCGTAAAACGTTCAAAGTAGTAAACATAAAATAAAGTTAAAAAAAATTCACCTCTTTATTATTTTCCATATTTATACGGCATATAAAACGATCTTGATAAGCGTAACACAAACGTAGAAGAATAACAACGTTTTTTGACTGGTAAACGGCATCTTTGTGACGTCGCCACTGTTTGTACACATAGACCAGGCCGCTTGATTTTTGTCAGGGAAATCTCGCTTGGCAGAACGGCTACATATGGTATACATATACCTCAAGATATCTTTTAAGTATCCTGTATCCCGCTGCAGTAAAAGCCAAGTTAAAGCGCTGTGCACTCAGTTCCTGTTGTTATTAGTCTAGATGTCTGTTGGCACCTAGTCCAAAATGCACCACGTGAAGGACCAACAGTCAGAAATATCATCATCATTGGAAATTGAAACTTTATAAGCATTACTCAAATCCTCGTGAATCATCAGCATCAATTATTGTATTATTACTAGTATTATCATTATTGTCATAATTAATATTGCTTGAATACTTTATTAGAAATATGTTTCAATAAGTGAACATTTTAAGGAAACCAAATAATTTTTTTTATATTTGCTACTTTGTTTTACGAGAAACATCTTTCAGTAGTGGACAATCAGCAAAGCCAAATGTAGGCCCGCATTTTAGTGCCGGCGATTGGATTCAAACCCATGTCCACCGAGGTCCGAATTCGAGCACTGTATCGCTAGATCACCTCGGTCAGTAATCGTACCCAAATCTTGTCTACCCAACTCTGAATCTATGCTATATAAAACTATACCTATCCTCTGCTTTGCAATAACTGCATCGTAGCGTTTTAAATAAATGATGTTATATAGTTCATTTCCTAATTGACGGTTTTTTTCCAAATGCAGTAAAATGTAGTTAAAAATGGACATTATTCATTAATCATTAACGATGCGAAATCTATACCAATATGGCGCATATTTTATATTTATGTTTATTACTTTGAATGCTTTACAATCCCATCACCGGCACTAAAATGCGGACCCACGTTTGGCTTCGCTAAAATGTCCACTGCTGAAAGATGTTTCTCGTAAAACATTCAAAGTAGCAAACATAAAATTTAAAAAAAAATTAAATCTTTCAGTAGTAGACATTGTGAGCAAAGCCAAACGTGGGCAGAGCATTTTAGTGCCGGTAGTGGGATTCGAACTCATGCCCACCGAGGTCCAAATTCGAGGGCTGTACCGCTGGACCACCACATATTATTAATTATATACATTGCATCTCGTATTACTAGATAATCTACAATAAGGAGCGATACATTTTCGTATTCATATAAAAAGTTTTATTTTTGTCTTTAGAATACATTATTTAGATTTTAAAAATAAATAAAAATTTTTGTAAACTTGTTTGGTAAATAAAAGTTATTTTTTAATTTAATATAAAAAAACAATGACTGATTGCAATATTCAAACTGAAATTATTTCGCAATAGAAAATTTAAAATAACGGATTTCGCACTCAACATTCCAAAATCAAGTGTAGTGTGTATTTTGCTAAAGGTTTCAATTGTTTTTGCAAAATAAGTTGCTTTCGTGTGTTATCTACATAGATAATGTGCTATTAAGTGTTTGGAGTTACAAAAAGGGTTCCGTACAAACCAAATCCTAAACAGTAAGAAATTAATAAATTTTTCATCGTAATTATTGTAGTCATAATTTTAGCAAGATGTCTCAAAGGATTTAAAACATGTTTAAAATACTGTTCCGGTGTACGTTAACAAAATGGTAATTTGTTTTTCACTATAATTTACAGTTTACTAACTGTTTGACCTATTTAGACTGCAAAAACCTTGTTAAACAAGAAAAGGACCTCTGTATATTTGATTCTCGACATCCCGGAATTAAGCGCTATTAATTTTGTTTAGTTTTTTTAAAGAGTAGGTTAACAAGTTGTAAAATAACGTATTACTTATAGAGAATATCGTGTGTGTTGTGAAAAAACGAGTTTCAAAGGATTTTATTGGTACCTTGATGGACTGAGATTGGAAATGGCTGGCAAAAGTTATAAAATACAGTGAATGTTTCTTCAATTGTTGACATTATAATGTTTCTAACTTTTTCTTTACATATTCATGTATTTTAGTTAATAAAGTTATTTATTTAACGACATAAGTGCTTTTTATTTAAGTTTTAGTAAATGGTGGTATTATGCTTTATTGAAAGAATAGATGTTGTTGTATATTATAATTAGAAATTATTTTTGCAAATACTGTTACTTAATGTGTATTGTTAAAGTATTATCTTAGGTATGTATTAGTAAAAGTTAAATATGTCTAAGATAATAACTAGAGCAGGATGCTACAAAGTATCACAGTGCTTCCATTTTCGCACGTCGATGGTCATAAATTGTATAAAAACTTTTTTTAACAAAACACAACTCTGTCCTAGCAAGTTTCAAGTGTGTGTTAATAAAGAAAAGAAAAAACGTAAATTCACAACAATTGTTTACTGGAGGTGAAAAACATGGAACTCATTTGAGCGGTCTAGTGGTACAACGTTCGATTCAAAGTTGAGTGGGCATAGGTTCAATTCCCACAACCGGCACCAAATGCGAATCCCCCGTTCGACAATACATTTTATGTAAATAATTAACTTGACAATGAACACAACCGAATGAACAAATCAAACGTACGTTACTTTCACTTTGTTTAATGAACCGATTGTGTTGAAACGGTGGGGAATTTGTAACACAAATGGGAGTGTTGGTACCACTTTGGGATGAAAATGAACTGTTTTAAATTTTGAAAATATTTGATTGACAACTGGTAACAATAACTTTTTTATACAATTATTTAACATGTTTTATTTTTCTTCAAATGATATTGGTATTTGTTTCGTTTTTTTATTTTGCTTCAAACCTTATTTTTTATTGTTTTTCAGCTTGAATAAAATAGAATAAGATTGAAGTGTAAAAATGTCCATTCTACCTCAGTAGGAAAATTTTTATTGCTAAAGAAAGTACAGGAATAAAACTTTGCAAAATTAGATGTCTGTGTACAAACAAGCAAATAAAAACTGTACAAATTAAATATTACTATTATTAATAATATTGATATTATTACCATTATTACTGTTATTAGTATTAATATTAATATTATTATTATTATTAACATTACTTTTACTATTATTATGATTATTATTTTTACTATTATTATTACTGTTGTTAGTTTTAATATTATTATTATTATTATTACTATTACTGTTATAATTATTAATATTATTATTATTATTATTATTATTACTATTATTAATACTATTATTACTGTTATTAGTATTACTATTAATATCAATATTATTATTTCTATTATTGTTATTAATATTATTATTATTATTGCTGTTATTAATATTAATATGAATATTAATATTATTACAATTATTATTATTAGTAGTAGTAGTAGTCTTACTATTAATATTATTATAATTTATATTGATATAATTTTTTATATAAATAACTGTAAAAGGTTTATAAATACATTTTGTATAAACTTAGTTTAATAACAAATCATCCTGTGATACTGTGTAGATATCGCTTTACTATTTACTACTAATTAACAATGTACACTGGGTATGTATTCATCAATTGTAAATTTGTATCAATGACCGTATTTACTAAGGCATGAGTCCAGCAAACTGGGCAAAACCCAATGTAAATTACCTGTGAAAGCAATCGATTTGACTGTTGAATATTGGTTTATTGTTCAATAATATTGGTGATCTAACTTTTTCATAATCTTCTTGATCGGACAATACCACTCTATGATCTCAAATTGAAAAGAATAAAAATAGAAAAAATATTCTATAAACCTAATTTATACTAAATAATAAAAAAGCAGTAAATATTAAAAATTATAAAAAATGTAAAACACACACATATATATGAAGTATAAATGAAAAACATATAATAAAATAATAATGTTTTTATAAACTTAATTTAACTCGGCCTAGTTTGAATCAGAAATGATTCAATCTAGCCAATCCCAAGCCTGGATATAGAAGGAGGGTTTGAGCGCTCAAGGTTAGCAACCTGGCCTCTGCTACGGAACTAATACAAAAGGACGCCATTCCGGTAAACAACGGCAAAGTTAGTTATTGCATGTATCTGGATGACAAAGTTACACAGATGACAGGGTTGAGTAAAAGCTGAAAGGAAGTTCAATCTTTGATTTTGCAGAATCTTCAATGCCAACGAGACTTTGTTGTTGTTGTTGTTTTGCTGTAATTGTTGTCTGATTGCCCCATGCTTATTTTTAAAGCAAAAGGGGTTTTGTATAATATAATAATAATAATAAACTTAATTTTATAAAACAATTATATATAATTATATAAATTTGTAAAACAATGCTTAAGTAAACTATGCACCCTACCCCATTGAATAAAATTGGTAACCCTACAATTGGTAATTATTAAGTATGGATTATTAGTATGGATTAGAAATGATTCAATCTAGCCAGTATCAAGCCTGGATAAAGGAGGAGGGCTTGAACGCTCAAAGTGAGCAACCTGGCCTTAGTAAAAAATTTATACTGCTACGGAAACAATACAAGAGGACGCCATTTTGGCAAACAGAGGCAAAGAAGTGATTGCACGTATCTGGATGACAAGTTACACAGATGACAGGGTTGAGTAAATAAAAATTGGTAACCCTACAGTTATTACCAAATCTCATCTTTGACTACGTTGCAGCTCTTCCCTCGTCTATAAGGGGTCGCTGTTTTTGGTCAGCATTCCCCAATTGGTTCTGCATCAAAATCAATTTAAAACATTATGCCCATAAATTAGTTTTACCGCCTGGCGTAAACAATTTTTCAGGTTTAGCATTGGCTAGATTGATAAATTTTTAATGCCCACTTTTTCTAAAAACTACTTCTACAATAAAACATTATTGCAAACAGATATTTAACCAAACCGTACTTAATAATCATTTGAAATTTTTATGTAAACAAGTTTCAACAAGTAAGCGGTTTATTTGTAAAAAGATATTGCAAGATAACAAGTACTTTCAATCATTTCATGTGACAAATTGCAACACTATAAATAATTGTTTTTGTTCCAAATCTACTGGTTTGTTAGTAGACCCGAACGGGGATCTGCATTTAGTGCCGACGGTAACACTCAAACCCAAGCTTATCCATTTTTAAATCAAGCGCTCGACCGCCTCGGTAACAATATATTTACTTTTGTTTAACACTTGCTAGTCTTCATTTACCACAATACCCGATTAAAGTAACGTTAATTTATCAAAACACACAATCACTCTTTCTCACTTTTTTGTACCCATCGTATATATTGTCTGTTGGTAATCAATTCGTTCGACAAATATCGGCGAAATCTATTGCTCAATCGTTTGGTTTGACTAGGGCTTCAATTCCGTTCCGACCGTATATTTGGCACTTTTGTGCCACAACGAAGTGTGTCTGGCAAAGGCCTTGATCGATTGGCACAACGATTCGGTTGTATCTGGACGTTCGTTGTCAACAGCTTGTCGACTCGGCTTGATTTCATTTCCGCCATCGTTAGGACTCCAGTTGGATCGGTTGATACCGTCAACCGATATCGTTTCAATTGCACCCAATTCTGACTTATTTTCATTCAACATGGGTCGAACTGATTTGAATATTTTGACGTTTGACTTGGTTGATGCCTGACCGTACCAGCTTACAGCGATGCACACGTAGCTGCCACTATCACTCGGGTTGGGATTGTGTATTTCCAACTGCGATTCATTGGATTT